>JASCZW010003913.1:27307-186393 GCA_034211315.2 Aedes japonicus
GGTAGAAATCGGCTTCTGATAGTGTTGGCGCTCTCACAGATTTATTTTAAACTTGACCAACATTAAACTTTGTTTTCTTGAATGGAACTTGAAAAACGTCTCGATGTTTTAACCCAGCTATGGCGTATAAGCTTACGATGTAAACAATACATATAAAACTAAAATTACCCAAAGTTTCAAACATTTAGAGGCAAAACAGTTCTAGCTATTTGCGTGTGGTGCAATTTCACCGTGAACACTGAACATCCTTGACTTTATGTAGACTATCTAACAAATGAAGAAATTGATTACGAGCTTATCAAAAGAAATATAGAAGAATAAAACCAAACATGAATTAAGTGTAAAGCATCGACTACTAAGGAGTTCTTTGAGAACGTAAGATAGGACAAGACTTATTCTTCTCGTTACACAATGGATAAAGAATACGACCATAATGCTAATAAACTTGATGTTCTGAGTAAGGATGGGGATGATCCCCCATCAGTAAAGTTGGGAAAAGAGTTGAGTCATGTGGGAACTGTAGTTACTTATGGAAAGCAAAATTAGCCACACGAAAACGGACGAAAGAAATTCCACAGAATAACAGGGGTCATTTTAGGTTTGAGTTTCCGAAGCCAATACATTGATAGGTTCCGAGAATAATGTCTTAGTTAAGGCCGTGAAGGGAGTCGAAGGTACAACTTTCGAGACAGCATGGAATGTCTTGATAATAAGGACGACGACAATTTTTCACGAGTGCTGATAGGCGGATGAAAAAATAGCCCTCAGCGTTACGCCAACGCTTGTTTGAAAACTTTCTTCGTGAAGTCCGAAGACTTGCTATTATGGATTGGATAGAAGAGAATGTTTTACTCCAGAGAATAAAGAGGAGAATCATACGACTGGTATTCATGCTACGCCAATGAATTCATAAATTGATCCGATTTCAAGGAACTTATTCGTTGTGTGTAAGGAGATTTGAACAAGGGACAAGGCAATCGTCAGAAAGGAACATGGACATGGACCCATTGAAGAGCTCTGAATTACGTTCAATCAAATATTATTGGGCTACGATTAAGCGGGAACTCTTTAAGAACGTGAAGAAAGTAAAGTATGGAAATTACATGCATGAAAAATGGATAAACCATGATAAAACAGTATCGAATACGACTGTACAAACTGGATGGCGTGAAGCAAAAGTGTCGAGAATTTCTCCAAACAACCTCTCATAATTGATCCAATGTATGTAAACTGAGCACTTAATACATGTATAAAACTGCCCTGTAAATTTGTTTTCTATGCGGGAAATACATGAGATTTTACAGTAAATTAACTCTGTGGCAATAATTTCTTGTTCGTCCTTTAACAGTTTTGTTGTTGTTCAATGATCAAGGCCACCCTATCGCCATACTAGTCAATATTTTTCAAGCCACCCTAAGAGTGAACTTGTCAAAATTGCTAAAAAATAAACAAAACTCTCAACTAGGCAACGACTTTGCATGTGGATCTAATATTTCGGTGGAAGAGATTAAGGACTCCTGCCCATATTGGTCACGTGTTCTTGTGTTCTTGTTCATTCCGGTTATTTCAAACAATTTTCTTATTGAATCAAATTCTTTTTAACACACATACATACGTAAACACATTCATAAATCTCGTCTGGAATCCAAAAAAAAAATCATCCATTTTTGTTTCCGGTCATATTCCGTAGCTTGATATCAATAAACCATCTGATCTTCTAATTTTCTTAACACGTCCCTGTTACCCACAGCTCCTGTCCGTCTGACTCACATACGCTGTCCGTTTCACCCCCACACCTTATCAAATCAAGAATTTGGAGGACAACTTTTAAATGTCCCAAAAAACATGAAAAATGATATTCCAATTTAATGTATTATTGTGTAGAACTGGAAGCTGTTAGGGTTCCCAAAATTACTACGATTTCTATCCCTCTCATAGCTTAAATTTTTCACCCTGTCGTTGATGAGAGGGCTTATCTCATACTGTAGACCTACATGCGAGAACAAGATATTGACCAGTAGTAAAAGTAGTACCTATTCTTTATAATAGGGTCATTGTTTCCATTTTAATCTTTTTATTTGTTTTTTTTTTTTCATTATGTCTGCTTACGTTTAATGCGGTGTAAAAACTCGGTTTTTGGATGGTGCTGATTGAGTTCAATTAGATCAGGAATCCGAAATTTTTAGTAAGAGAAACGAAAAGTCGTTGTAAGAATTTCACCAATAATCTGTCATATGCACCCTGCATGTCATAAAATATTAATACTTTCTCTCTCTTCTCCTTTTCTATATTATCAACGTGGACGTGCGGTGTTCAAATTCAAGGATTGCACAGTGGGCAAGAACTGATGAAAACTTAGGAAAAAATATGTAACTTTCGTCGCTTTTAAGCGCGGCAAGGCCATTTTCGCTTGGAAATTGTCTGGGAAATCGACTGGAACTAGTTTCACTCACCGCGCGGATATGCTTGTGGAGATATAGAGCTTATTTTACCCCATTTTCCCTTATGTCCTTGAATAATTTGTAGACATCTTTGCACGGAGAGTTTCAAGATCAACAAAATAGGGCTAGTCCCATGTGAAATTTCCTGGAGAATCGGAAAGAGGTTGTTTCAACTACCGAACGGCTCTGTGAACGAAGATATGGCTGGTTTTACTGCACTTCCTCTTGTATTCTTGAGTAATTTATAGATATCTTTGCTCGGAGTGGCTCAAGATCAACCAAATAAGGCTTATCCTATGTAAAATTTCCTGAAAAATTGAATAGAAGTTGTTTCATCTACCACATGGCTCTGGGAACAAAGATATGGCTGATTTTACTCCACTTCCTCTTATATTATTGAATAATTTATAGATATCTTTGCACGGAGAGGATCTAGTTCAAGAAGACAAGGGGAAGTGGGGTAAAATCAGTTAAATCTTTGTTCACAGAGCCGTGCAGTAAATGGAATAAATTCTTTTCGATTTTTCAGGAAATTAACAAATGCAACATTATTTCCTGATTTTTTTTATTTTGGATTTGACTTCACTCATGAAGTTTTACTTACAGTAGTTTTGTCGCGTTTTCTGGATGTATCAGTTTCAGGAGACATAACTTTACATGAAATCTTTGTTTACCTTCCCTGACTATGTCTTTGTGTATACTCCATTTTTTGCATCCTCTGTGCTGTGGTTTTGACGTACTGGGCTGACGCCAAATCAGGCCAAAATAAAGGAGGAACCTCGTGCTGATTGTAGAACGGAAGCATCCTTTTCTGCAAACATTTAGTACGTTATTGATTGTACCTTTAGTGTAGAAAATCGATGACTTGGATCCACAGGTACAAATTGCCTGCGAGCCACGAGAACCTTCGTGTCAAATTTTTCCACCTCGAACGACTTTTCGGAGATGCTTACATCTTTGCCGATGACGTTGGTGTAAAATTGCGGCCCTAGAAGCGTTCTGGAATTTTCTTACCCATATTTTTTGCCATCGAAGGTAGACGGTCGTTGCTAAAGTTGGTTGTATAACTTTCTGGCTCTGGTTTTCACCATGTTCACCCAAAACTTTGTTTTGCTATTTTCTGCTTCTTTTAAGACTTCAAGTTGTTGAACTTCTTGAATCGTTGCACCATGCCAAATCACGAATCGTCATCGGTCTGTTCCGAAGGATGAGATTCTTTACCTGATATGACCCATTTTTGGGTCGGCTGGACCTGGTTTTTCCCTTAGCTCAGTTGGTAAAGGCGCGGCTACAAAGCAAAAATATGCTGGAGGTGGCTGGGTTCCATTCCTGGTCTGGTCTAGGATATTTTCGTTAAGGAAAATCTCTCGGCTCCCTGGGCATAGGGTATGATTGTTCTTGCCACACAATCATACTAATGCAAAATGGTATATGGCATCGAAGGCTCTCAATGAAAAACTGTGGAAGGGCATTTATAACAATAAGTTTAGAGCAAGCAATAAGCTAATTGCGAGAGTAATAAACTTGAAACGCTGAGAAAAGAGCAAGAAAAATAAAAAGACCAGGTGTTTTTGCCCTTCTTGGCAGCTCATTGAAGGAATAGTGTTCCCCGAACTTGTTTATGATAAGATTCTCGCTGTCGAGATGAATTCCAGAAACGTTTCGCTACATTTTCATATAATTGCCGACCACTTGAATGTTAAACACTCTTGTCGATTCGCATTGTCTCGAAAACGTGATCCGCTGCATACCGAAGTTCAGGAGCTGAGCAAGTTGTTGACAGATGAACGTCGAATGTAGGTAGGCTCAGACTGATAGTCTTACGCGTGTTTGTGTGAGAACATCATAAGCGTTGCAAGTCAATTTTCGATTCACTCGTTATTGCAAATGAAAGAACGAGTTTATCAACCCCAATATCACTTTCATGCTGCCCATACAAGTAGTACAGTATGTCCCATAAAAAATGCGAAAGTTTCAATACTTATTTTTTGGTAGCTTTAAACATTATTTTTACTGTTTCTATGCGTGTGTGTTATCATCTGACTGTATACTCTGAGTCGATGTAAACAAAACAGAGGTTCGCTGCTCGCCCAAAAGCCCGTAAAACAAATTGCAACGATTGTGGGATGCCACCTGGCTACTGTTTACCGTATCCAACGTTCACCTTGATGAACCACGTCACAGAGCCAGGAAGTGGTCGTCCACAGTCCGCTCGCAAACCGAAAGTCATCAGATCAGTGAGGGCAATCCTATCAGATCGATCCGGAAATTGGCTAAGGAAGCCGATATTTCAAAACTACCATGCAACGGTAGGTCAAGATGACTTGAAAATGTTCATCCAGGGCTAGAGTAAAGCGCCACCATGTAACGGACCGAATCAAAAGCTGGAGCGAGTCGAAACTTTTGGGTAGCATTAAAGAAGCATGCCATCACCCTATTCTCCGGTGAGAAAATGTTCTATCGATCCCAAGCCTGGATTAAAAGTTAATCCTGAGGTTAACATGAACATTTTGAAGGACCACGTTCTTTTTTTAATCCAGTTCGTTTATTAAAGGACCACGTTCTTCATGGATGAAAGCCAACTTTGGAGCACACCAACGTCATTTTCCAACAGGGGATGGGCACCGTGTCATACCTCAAAAGCGCTCAAGCGTGGCTGAACAGCTTATGGAATTTTGCCAAAAAGACATTTGGCCTCCTATGGCCGGAATTGAGATCCTTTGGATTACTCAATATGGGAACGTTCTCATCCCAGTGTTGGCACGTCCACAAGCTTCCATTACCAAGGCATGGAATTCGATGACTGACTCATACATTGAAAAGGTATGCTATCGATTCCGTACACATTTGGAGAAGGTGATCGATAAAAAATGGTGAACATATTAGTATGTGTTTATGAAATAGCAACAAACGGTTCCCAAATAAAATTGTGATTTTTTTTTATCATTTTTATGAAAAAAACTTATTTTCCTGCTGAAGACGTAGTTCTCGCATTTTTTATGGGACATACTGTATTACACAAAGCACGCGGAAATTTTTTTACATGATTTAACTGTTAGTTTAGGTTAAATTACAAATAATTGTTTGATTTTTTCGCGAAAACGACGCAGCAGAACAAAACACGTCAGTCTCAAAGCACGGCTTGCTACGATCGAAACAAGTTGGTCTGATGAAATCAAAAGTGAGAAGTTTTCGGTAGCAAATTTAATGTATTTAGATGTGACCGTGACATGACATCAGAGAAAAAATCTGGTGGTTGAGTGCTTACTGCCGTCAATGCAAACCTGAAAGCCGGAATAATCCTAGTGAAAAACATCAAAATTTGAAGACGTGTGGGTAAAAGTAACGATAAATGATCAACTTCATTTCTTTGTATCTGTTTACTTTCTACCACATAGCTAAAAAAAGCTTCATATGACAAATTTTTAAACATTGCGGAATCTAGATTTCATGTTTTGGAGCCTCAAACCAAAGGTTCACATTTATTGAGAATTTAACCAGAAAACAATTGATTTTATTCACGATAATGATAACGAATCTTTATTGCTTCCAATGCATATGCAATTATTGATGCAATTACGTTCAAAGAAAAAGAAAGAGAATACTAACAAACTATAAACAGCCGATATGGTATACACGAGAAATAAAAATCTCAAAGAAAAACAGAAACAAAAAAGCATACAAAAAAAAATCAAAAGTTTGCAAATTTATACAAATACATTGATATTTGTAAAGCACTTGATGCAGAAATATCATCAGCATATGAAAGGTACAAATACAAAGAGAGGAAAAATGGCTATGAAGTAGTCCAAGCGTTCTTTAACTTCACGAAAAACAATGAAAACGTGTCATTTTCCATCGCGCATGCAGTTTGAAGACTTTGATGGTTCTATTAGCGGAGATATTTGTGATCAGTTTGCACGCTTTTCCAGAAATATCTTTAAGAAATTCTTGACCTTAACTATTTTTTCTATCAACCTGAACATCAAAATGACGTATCAGTTGAAAGCATCACTGTTCAAAGAATTTTAAAGGCACTTAAAGTCTTGATGCCAAAAACAAGGACCATGAACGCTTGAAGGATTGTAAATAAAAATTATTCAACCAGGTAAAAAAAATGGAATAGAAATAATCAACTTGTTTTTTTTTTTTCAAAGGCAGATCAGCATCTACTAATCTATTGAAATTTGTAAAATTTTCTTTAGGTGCAATGGATAGAGGAAATTTTGTGGAAGCTTTACATACTGACTTCAGCAAAGGGTTTGAAAGAGTTGACATTCAATTACTACTTAGTTTCAAACTTAAGCGGTTAGTTTAACCAGGACACTTTTAAATGGATCAATTTTATCTAACGAAATAGAACACAGGAGATACGTTTCAAAGGAAAGATCTCTCGAGCAGTTAATGTTGCCTCAGGAGTTCCACAGGGATCTCATTGGATCCTCTTTTATTTATTCTTTTTGTTGGTGATGTTAATCTTGTGATAAATCATCTTAACGTTATTATCTATGCTGATGTCCTGAAACTGTATATGGAAATCTGTAGTAGGTTCGATTTGCAAAATTTTTTAAGTGAAATTGATAAATATTTCTACGAATGGTGTGTTTAAGTCTACTTGATATTAATGATAAAGTGAAACATGATATCATATTCAAAAACTTGCCATCAGAATTTCACGTATACTCTAGGAAATCAATTAATTGAAAGATGCAACTAAATTAGAGACTTAGGAGTGATTCTTGATTCTAAGTGACCTTTATAGTCATTTTAATGCAACAATTCTCAAAGCAAATAATATGTTAGAAGTTACCAAAGAGTTCAGTTATCATTTTAAGGATCCTTGTACTATCAAAACACTTTATGTAACGTACGTAAGATCCATTCTCGAATATTGCTCTGTTGTTGTTTTGGGCTCCATACAAAGAAACATTCATTAGTCGTATAGAATCTGTACAAAAATAATTTTTGTTATTTACTCTTAGAAAACAAGGCTGGAATTCATTTCCTATTCTCTCGTATGAGTTTCATTGCATGTTAATAAATATTGAATCACTGAAGAAAAAGACGAGAAATTGCTATGATCTGCTCTGTTAATAATGTTATCTCACAGCGTATAAATTCGTGACCTTTTAGAAAGTTTAGCTTTTGCCATCACGCATTTTAAAATTAGAAATTTAATTCATGTGAAGCCTCAGAGAACAACTTATGCTAGGAATAGACCAATGAACAGAATTAGTGAACATCTATAATGAATATTATTGAAATCAATTTTACTATGCCTAAAGCTTGACAGTAAGCAAAATTTTGACTGCAAGAGTTGTACCCCGTAGATACTATCTTTAAATAAATTAATAAATGTAAATGTATATATGTAATCTACAATGATGAAATAAATAAATAAATAAATAAGTTAAGTTGTTGGATATAATCCTTAGCTTAACTTATCATTAACACTTGAGGAAAGTGTTCGATCAAAATTTCGATTTTTTGAAGAAATAGTATTAATTTCATCCGGTCTTCACAATTTCAAGATCAAAGGAATTCAAAATGGGTCAATCGTTTGTTTGAACAGAGACAAACACAAATCATGCAGCAAATTATGTCGAAATTTATTCTCGATACAGTCCTTATAATGTTGAGTCGTAAGATCGTTAATACGACAAATCAACAATAGCATCAGAGCAGTAGAGTCTGAAAAACTGCAGATTTCTAAGTTGGTTTATAGAAGTGATCTTTTGATTTTGTCTCGCTAATATTGTTGTTGTAAATGCTCAGCAAATAATCGTAGTATTTTCGCAATGATGTTTTTCATGTTAAATGTGTTGTCTGGTTCGTCTGTGCTATAAATATGATTGCGATCAGTGTCTATTTTTATCACGACATACACCCGCATTGGTTGGTGCATTTGTTTCTAATAGCGTTGCCGTCACAAACGAGATACGTGATCGAACGAGAACATTGTTTCCAACGCCTGACACGCGTGTGTTGAAATTCGTCAACATTGTCGAAATTTGAATCACAAATTTCTAAGCAAAGGTTATTTTGTTTCTCAGTTGTTCAATTCTGGTTTCCATTTTTATTGGATTTAGCTAGTCTTCTAAAGAGACCTTCAGAATCATTTATTTATGACTGGTTACTTAAGACAAACTTGTTTGATTCTTAAGCTAGAACATTTGTGCAAACGAAGCAAAACTTAATCAACTTTCAACAATACTTTTTCCAATCAAGTATTAACCCACGTGATGGCTCTGTTTGCTGCTTTAGCCCCAGAGACTCGTATCCGAGTAACTGGCTCAATATCACACCGTTCCGTTATTTAGCAAGCAACTCTCAAAGCGACAGACGATGCCACCATCAATTTCCACCACAATCAGCGCCGTGAATCTTGTTTTAGTCATAATCCAGGTGTCCACGCGACCTGGCACACAATCGTGGGTGTTGTCCTTCCCAGGCACGCTGACGACGTCTATTAAAGTTCTGTGGACGGACGCCGCTGGGAAATGAATCCGAACAACAGCCAGTCAAGATGTGCGGCTACGTCATTCTTCCGTCCTACAAACAGTCAACCGCCGCCCTGCAAAGTGGCTGATCTTCCGGCGTCCGTAAAAACACACAGAGTAGCGTTGCTTTATGATGTGGATGAGTACCTGCATATTTTCGGTCGGCAAACAGTCAATTCAGACCAACCAAGAAACAACCGCTTTAAGCATCGTACGGGATGATGGATTCAGTGTGTGATCGTGTCAGTTTCACTTGGCACGGGTGTATGTTTGTTTACTTTATACTTCCTGAATGAGTAGGTTCAACATTTTCGGATGCTTTCTCCGGTGATGTTGTGAAGCCAGAAATTGACCGAATCAGACCGTTTCGTTCGGTAGCGATTGGGGAGTCACGATTGCACTCAGTTCATTGCCAGATGCGATCGACTTGTTAATGTACGCAGCTAGACGCTCGGTTTTGTTTCAAAACAAAACACCAATTGATACGCCAACAGATCGTAAAAAAATACATCATGGATCTGCACACGAAGGGCTCGGATGGTTCAAGCGTCGATGTAATAGCAATTTACGTGTATAGGAATAAATATTGCATCAATGCGAACGACCCAGTTAAGATTCATTGCTGTAATAATAGGAAAGACTGCCGGGCGTCGTGCATGTGTAGTTCACAATGCATTACTGGCAGCCAGCGTCGGTCGTCAATTATGGTAATCCCAAGCACTTTGCTTTGCCGCGAACATATGTAAATGGGTTTATGTCGGTGGTGTGTTTACGCAAATCTCATGGTACTTCCCGGTTACGCTACGAGTTGAAGATTATGAATGCTACAAATCACATAACTGCTAGAATGGTTAACAATTTTGCGATTTGTCCAGTACTAGTCGAAGCAAGGACTCCGCTTTGGCAAACATTGATTAAATGATGAGTATTGCAAAAGTTCAGTAACCTTGCATAACTTCAGAAAATCAATTGTCAAATCACGTTGGTTCCAACATTGGGTTGGGAACGTTGAATCCTCGAAATAACAAAAGCTAATTTGCCAATCATGTTTTTAAATATATTAAAGCCCCCCCACCGTAGAAGAAAGGGATCGAGACTTCGTGACCTCAGGTAGTTAACGATTCCAAGTCAGCGAACAAAAAAGGAAAACAAGACGGCCGTAATTGCGTCGAAGGAGAGTGAGAGCGCAGAAAATGAATAGCCCATCGAACACATCGAATTTTGGGGAAAGAAGACAGTCTTGCCTAGTCCGCTCCAGCAAACTACGACCATCAAACAGCGATGGGCGTGATCTTAGAACCGCGAATTCGAATAAAACAATAAGCACAGCCATTTTCGCCATCCAGCGGCTAGCCACCGAGCCCCGAAACCGTTTCTGGTACTTGAGTCTCCGCACGATTAAATTACCTGGTGGATTTGGCGAAGGCTAATCCAGCGATCAACGGCAAAAGAATGTGCCAAAATGATATAATAAATCGAATCACGATATCCGTTGTGCACTGGTTCCCAACAAGAACCGGCTGCGTGTGTTGAGGTGCCCCGCAAATGGGACGTTTTTATGGGAAAAACTAATTTATTTCCCATTAACTTAATCACATTGGAAAGTAAGTAAACGGCAACAGTGGATACCACAATTGGCTTGGTAGGCAAACTTATGTTGGCGATATTATGAATGGAAAAGAAAAGCCCCCATCAAACGGCACAAATGGGGTTGGTTGTATGTGAATCAGGAGTGGCCATAGTTCTAAAGAGGACAGTTGATTAGTTTAATGGCCGGTTTCATCAATACATAATTGGTAGTTTGGGGGTAACCGTCTGTAAAGTCTGCAGAGAGCTGATGTTTGTTGTTTTGAAGAAATGTTGAATCAGGACTCATCAGCAATTTGTGCTGGAAGTTTCCTTCAGTGGATACCTGATTGATAGGACCAGACTCAAACTTGAGTGTTTGATGGACCTAAGGTTGGTTCAAAATATCGATTCAGGTCCCCACGGTGTTCTATTTAGCGTTATTATCAAAAATAATATACCATCAAATCGGTAAACACCAGTTGATTCATTATGCTATTCTATACCTCTGGACAAATTTTCAAAAAAATCCTTGGACAAAATTTTGAGTTACGCTCTTTTTAAGTCGGTAAAGATAAAAATCGAATAAAAATCAGTATAAAATTATAAACGCCAGTTGGTTTTTTATGCCCATTCACACCTGGACTTATATTTGAAAAAAAAAACCTTATACAAAATTTTAAGTTACGCCCTTTTAAGTGTAAAAGCTAAAAAATCGAAGGAAAATCAATATAGCAGCATTTATCACTGGCGTTCGTTTGTTCTTATTACCATTATTCACTCCTGAATCGGTTTTGCAATGTTTTAGGATAAAATTTTTTACTTACGCCCTTTTGAAATATCCGTAGTTGCAGAGTTTTCAAAACAAATTGACATTTGAATATATGGTTCAGTAACCGCCTAGAAACATATTTTTTGGTAGAGGCACAGCGCATTTTTTAAACAGCTGTAACCAACTGAAAAGTAAGTCAATTCGCTGAGATTTTCACCACTATATGTCCAATAAAAGCGCAACTAATGTTGAAAGTTTCAGCCAATTTGACGCATACACGGAAAAGTTTCATCAGTTTGAACGATTTTATTTCAGGCTGCCTATATTTCTGTCCAGTACTGTATGTGCTTACACAGCAAAAACTAAATTTGAATATTGCGTCAAAGTGGTTGCACTTCATCCGCATCGAAAATATTGTATGCGTTTGAAGTTTGTACCGTTTTGTAACGTTCCCAAGTATATCGGTATTTCAAAGGACCAAGTGCTTCCCTGGGTGAAGGCCAACTTCTCCGAGGACCAAAACGTTGTCCTACAGCAGGATGGAGCGCCGTGTCACACGTCCAATCGAACCCAACAATGGTTGAACGATAACATGAAGTTTTGGCCGAAGGATTTGTGGCCCCCTAGCAGTCCAGATCTTAATCCGTTGGATTATTCGATTTGGGCATATGTTGAAGCACGAGCCTGCAAAACATCACACCCTAGTGTGAAAACCCTGAAGTCAACCATAACACGCACATGGCAGTCAATGTCGGAGGACTACGTCCGAAAGGCATGCTCTGACTTCCGGCGTCGGCTCGAGGATGTGATTAATAAAAATGGAGGACACATTGAATAAATTTGTTTAAAAAGACTTTATATAGATAATTGCTTTCGAAAATGTTGATATTATTGCTTAAATTAGTTGAAAATGGGATTTGAAAGAAATATAACAAATTTTCGCATTATTTTCTGCCGCACCCTGTACATATAGATGACGGATAAAACCACTGTCGATTGGCAATATCGGGCAAATGATATTGACGAATGACTTTTTTCACACCAGTGGAAATAGGTCTTACATTTTTATTGGACAGGTATAGAATGCACACTTTTTTCCGATTGGATTCATGACTATCCCTTGTTTACTTTCAAAAAACAACCGTACTGTATTCGTTGTAATGCTTGGTACGATTACCTTTTTTTTTATCATCTAATGTCGTTTTCGTTTTTGCGGTGCAACTACACTAGAACTGCACAGCCGTACACCGGGAAAAAATCGAGAGTAGCTATCGGTTACACCTTTGTTTAACAACAAATGATGTTGAGCTGTCAAAGACCCGCGCTTGTTGACGCTCCACACTTTTTAGTGTTACGCCGCAAAAACGAAAACGACATAATAGTTTCTTAAACATAATTATGAAACGCGTTTGCATCATTTGTATCTTATATGATATTGCATTAATTTTTTCTAAATTTTTTGTAATCACGACCACAAAAGGGCGTTAGTTCAAATTACGCCGATCTTTTTAAAAATACGTATTTAGATGTAGAATCACAATACAAATAGATTGGCGTTCATCATTTTGATGGTAAATGAGCGTTTATTGATGTTATATTGATGATCATTCGATTTTTTTTAAATTTTACGACTTAAAAGGGCGTAACTCATAATTTTGTTCAGAGATATTTTGTTTTCAAATATGACATGTGGACGTGTAGAATGGCATAAAAATCCAACTGGCGTTTATCGTTATGATGATAAAAGTGTTTTTCTATAATTTTATACTGGTTTTTATTCGATATTTATCTTTAGCGACTTAAAAAGGGCGTAACTCAAAATTTTGTCCAAGGATTTCTTTTGAAAATTTGCCCAGAGGTAAAGAATAGCATAACAAATCAACTGGCGTTTACCGATTTGATGGTATATTATTTTCGAAGATAACGCTAAATAGAACACCGTGGTCCCCACATTTGAAATTAAATTTGTTTCGAACTCGAACTACACTGGTCCTGGTTCCTGTAGGAATTACAATGAGAAACGCAAACGTTTCGTTCCCATACTCCTTGTTCTTCTAATCCTTCCTTGTTTATCAAAGTTCTAAGGACCACTTTTCACATTGCCCATCGGTTAAATTAGAAATAAATCACTAGCGGGATGATGTTTCTTGTGCAATGCTCGGTTATACACTCAGCAGACAACACTGCTGTGTCTGTTGTGTGGAATGCTGCCAAAACCCAAGGCTACTACGACATACACCAGGCAAGAAACGTTGCACAGTGGGCAAGAACTGATGAAAACTAAGGAAACAAACTGTAACTTTTGTCGCTGTCCTACAAGGGGAAGTGGGGTAAAGTCAGCCATATCTTCGTTCACAGAGCCGGCGGTAGATGAAATAACTTCTATTCGACTCTCGAAAATTTTACAGGAAATTTCACATAGGACTAGCCCTATTTCGTATATGCAGTTAAGTTCTTGGTCCATTCATGTTGGATCAGTCTATAAAAGCAAATAAGTGCTATACGAACAACATGCAGTGGAAGATGCGTTGAAAAGTAGTATTTCTTGATTTTATGATGCAACATAGAGAATGATATGCTTTTATGGTAAGTTATTTGAATTGTAATTTTTTTGTGAGATTTTTCCTCATTTTATTGCCTACAACTATTTTATAAGGAACAGTAGAAATTTGCAATATCCCAGTACATCTACTAGTGCAAATAAAAACAAAAATAAATGTGTTAATTGAATCTAAAGTTCAGTATAGCCGTGAAATTTTCATTTTGTCTTAACTTTTTATAAATCATTTATGCTAAAAATGTCTACTGTTCCTTCAACAACTATATAACGGGGATTCCCTAGGGGAGTAGACTAAGGCAGTCGAAGAATTTGTTGACTGGACAAGGGTTCGTGGAGTCACCAGTCCCTTGTCATGCGAAAACACGCGGCCTTCTGGCCGTAGTCTTCCGAAGGTCCTCACTGAGATCGGCTGACCCTGCTACAAGAAGCCATCAAGTAGGCTATTCTCTCAGAACAACCTGCTGAGAATAGTCCTGCAGCCATAGGTAATCCTTGCACTGATGGTGGGTTCTTATTACACATCACACACATCACACATCAGGACTAGCCCTGTTTGGTTGATCTTGAGCCACACCGAGCAAAGATATATACAAACTGTACAAAAATATAAGAGGAAGTGGGGTAAAATCAGCCATATCTTCGCTCACAGAGCCGTGCGGTAGTTGAAACAGCTTTTATTCTATTTTCCAGGAAATTTCACATGGGATTAGCACTATTTGAATGATCTTCAGCTCTCCGTGCAAAGATGTCCATAAATTATTGAAGAATATAAGGCGAAGTGGGGTAAAATAAGCTCTATATCTCCACAGCCATAACCGTGCGGTGATTGAAACCCGTTCCATTCGATTCCCCAGTCAATTTCCAAGCGGAAATGGATTTGTTTACAAGCCGCGCTTAAAAGCGACAAAAGTTACAGATTTTTTCCTAAGTTTTCATCAGTTCTTGCCCACTGTGCGTTGCCTTGAAAGCTGTCGATCATTAATATCAAAAAGTTACTACCTTAGGAATCAATTAATAATTAATTCACTAGACGTTGGGCAAAATTGTTGATGTAAAGATTCTTCGTAAGCACAGATACCAAGCATTTTCATAAGCCATTATGCTGAAGAATTAGAAGCAGTGACTCTTTTTTATTACTTACTATCATACGCAATGAAAATCATTTCGAGTCAGTGTAGATGCATTTTCTTTGTTTTGAAAATCTCAGAAGGCAAAATCAAGGGCGACGAACAAATCAACTCATCATGCTTCTAGGACTACTCGTTTCTTGATATTCATAAGAGTTTAAATTTAAAGGTCATTTTTTTTTAAATCGCAAGTGATTATTTTGACTAATGTGTCAATCCAAGAATCTTACTGCCCTCTAATATGATAGTTATAACTCATTGTAATTGTAAACTATCGATCTGTGCCTAAAAAATGGCACATCATGCTCTACATCAAAAGAAACAAATCGACTAAGATTTTTCATTAGGACCTAACTGACAAACGTAAACGACTTTTTCCTTGAATTTCTGGTCATTGCAAACACGCATAATCAATTCCTTACGGTCATTTCGAAGAGGAAGAGTTCACCTAACCGATAGAATTAGAGTTTTTCATGAGTAGCCTTTGTGCCACGAGAAATTTACGGAAGAAGCCATTGTTTACGCTAGTCAGTTAGGCCCTAATGAAAAATCATTGTCGAAATATTGTTTCTTCATTTGATACTCAAAATCATCTCCACCTAGATGAAAATGAATATTGATATTGACAACAGCACAGGCGATAATGAAACCAAATAACGACTTCGAAACTCACCAGTTGCTCTGGTCAAGAGAATATTGTCATTTCAAAGTCCAAATTCACGAAGATAGTTGGTTTGTTCGTTAAGGTTGTCTTAATTTTCAGCTCATTTGAGAGCAGGATGAGGACAAACAGTGGAGGTTTCCAATAATATTTCACATAGAAACTTCAAAGGCCAGTGCAGTTCGAGTTCGCAACCATTTGAGCTCAAATTTTGGGAGAACCGTATGGACCTGATTTAGAATCGATTGAGTTGGGTGGATAATCTATAATTTGAACCACCCTATTGTTTATTATGGTAAAAAAAAATTAACTTAAAAGTCATGCCATACCGGGTATACCGTTGCAAATCCGCACACACAGAATTCATTCTCAGTTTTGATCCGATTATCACCAAATTTTCAGGGAGTAAAAAGAAATAATTAAAGTTAGTTTTGGCATCATTCAGTTAATTCATTTCGCTTTTATATCCGATTGCGTGAACCTTGGATTTAATTCTAGCCATAAGGTTCTGCACGACCTCACAATCGAAGGTTTTCTGTAAATTGACCCATGCTTTCTTCATTTCAGTATTATTATATTGGGCCCAGTTTCTGAGTGTTCAGTTCTTTCAGAAAACCAAATTGACATCATTCGCCTAATACCACCCTAGCACATACTTCGTGTAGTGGCATGATGCCAAATCCGGCCAGAAGATCGTCGGACCGTCGTGAGCCTTCAGGAGAGAGAGAAGCCGCTTTTGGAGACACTCTTACAAATACAAGAGTCCATTCATGGTGCTTGCGGTAACGAAAGGTGTGTTCCGCTTTCCGCAAGTACAAATCGCTAGCCACATTAAGAACTTCTTGGCGAACTTCTTGTCAGTCACATACAGCTTTCCTGGAATCTGGTTGAAGTCCGTCGTTACATATGTCTCGTCATCCATTACGCAGCAATGGTGGCCGTATTCTGTTTCTCGTCACGGTTTGGGAACTTCTGAACATTAAACATGCAAAGTCTAGCTCGAGTTTTGGTATTCTGCAGGAAAGTCTTGCTCACATGCAACTTTTTAGGTGTTCGGTTTCCGTTCAAAGGCCCCAACCACGCGTGTGTGATCGTTTCGTTGACCAAATGCATTTTTTCCGGATCTTCGCTTCCGATGAACAGTCAGAGGTTCTTCGAACCGTTTTATGATACCAGATACCGTGGAATTCGTGATTCCTAACCTTTTTTCCGATGGTACGATGCGACAGATACTTATTTCTAAAGTACTCATGAGAAACTTCCGCACTATTCTTTCGACGTTATTTTGAAATTTTATGCGCACCTGATGAAATCAACTCAAAGAGTGAAAACAATTCAAATTAAATTATGTCTACGCAAAATTTCAATTTATTTTCTCCCAACGGATCAGCAGTTAGAGCAATTTGAGTGTGTGTAAATTTTAAAAGCTACACCCTTCAGTTGAACTCAGTTAGGGCCAGAACGCAATGATAGCGGAAGCGGTACGGCAATGGCAGTGGAAAAGTTTAATCTAAGTCATCCTGCTTGCAAGTTTGAAAGTGGGTTGGGGCTTAACTGATTCCAACTGGACATGTGGATGGAATTTGCGGCAACTGTCAAACATTCTGTTGCCATTCCGTTTTTGTCCATAATATATTTGAGGCTATACACATATAATTTTCTTAAAAGAAATGAAACATATTCCAAAAATGGCACTTTCTAACATAACTTTAAGAACATCATACCCGAAGGGTTTCGACTCTGAAGTTTTCTATGCTCATATCTTAAACTAAGACAATACTAATGGCGTTTTGTGTTGATTCACTATATATTCACATTTTTGAAAAAATGATTTGGAATATTTGTTGAATTTTTGAATTGCATGGCATGCCTGCTAGTGTCTTCAGAACGGATTGGTATTTTGAAGATTTCTAAAATTTTGTGGAACATTTGGACATGATACATTGGGCATAAGTTAAGAAAAAGTTCATAAAACAAATGTAACGGTCAGATGATTTCTTTGGCTCTCAGTCTTTATAAACAATGGAAACAGATAACAAATAACAAACAAACCATAGCAAACCTATACAGACGGACCAGTGTTAGCACTGAGGGAGAAAACTGCTCATCAATCACCAAAATGAATTCAATTTTGACACAACCCGTATTCTGGACCAAACATTCAAAACGAATACACTGCCAATTTTAGAAATGATCAACAAAATTAATATCCACAAACGAAGAGACACAGATGAACTAAGTACAAATATTTGGTTTGGCAGGCAATCTGCAGCTGTGGTCGAGCAAACCTAAGCTTCATCACTATCAGAACGGTCAACAAGGAAATATACCATGAAGAATGCAAATGAAGCAATTGTTACCATTCCTACGTAGCCAGGACGCTCCCTCGCTATTCTGGCCTGATTTGGCATCTTGTCACTACGCCAGAGATGTTTTGGAATGGTATAAAACGAATGGAGCCCATGGTTTACCGAAAGAGGCGAATCCACCTAACTGACCGGAGTTGCGACCTATTGAGCGGTATTTGGCTCTCGTGAAGAGAGAACTCTCTCAATATAAAAAACAAGCTATAACTGTAGAAATTTTTCGAAAATATTGGACAAAAGTAGCTGAAGCTGTTGCAGAGAAGTCTGCACAGACCCTAATGGCTGGAGTAAACTCAACAGTTCGTAGGTTCTTCATGCAGCCTAATTAAAAAATGCATCTTGGATTGAACTAACAGCAAATTTGTTTTATTTCAAATTTATTCTATCTAGATTTTGATGTGAACAAGCCTTACAGTAAACATGATTAGAAATAGAACCACCAACACAAGGAACATCAACCCAGACACCACCTCTCAGGATCCAACACAACAATTATTAACTAGTTAGCTAGACATACAGGAACAGTGTAAAAGGCATTTGAAAGGTTCTGGTATAAAAAATGCATTGGAACAAAAGAACAACTCAAGAACAAGAGGTAAGTTTTAGTTTGGCTGTGTTTACAGAAATGCATAGAAAACATTCCAGACTCATTGTAGATATTGGTGTTTTCTGCAAAGTTTGTCAGTGCGTAATGAATCGTCTTTTGAAACTATCATATTAGTTCCATATCTTGCTGCAGAAATGGCGCTGCAGTCTACCTTTGTCAAATGAAGCTTTCGAGAGTTGTCGGGTAAAGTTGTTGAGATTGTAAAATATAATTACTTGACATTAACCGATTAGTTCCAAATTGCGCCGCAAAGATGGCGCTAAAGTCTATCTTTGTCAAATGAGGGTCTAGAGCTTGCCGTCCTCGGCAAAATTGCTCTGTGTGTTATTTGTTGATGGCGCATTTTCCGATTAATAGAATACTGTAGGATGAATTAAGCAGCCTTTATTGATGATGTTGTTTTTTAGAAGGAAATAATTTCTCATCACCATTAGTAGAAGTAGTTTGAAATTGAGCGGAGGGCACTGTGATGTAGTATTTCGAAAATTTTTATTGTTTAGTGTTGTTTCGTATTGTATTTTATTGAAAATGTTTGAAAAACACATGTTTGGTGCTTGGACAAAACATTGCCATTTTTATTCTTGGTGAATCTGGAAACAGTTCACGCGCCGTGCTAAACTGAATTTTTTTTAACTGAAAAATTGTTTGTCAGTGGCATTTAGAACATCGAATTTTCACAGATGACTTGGTCTAGAAAGGAAGTCAAAGTAAGAAACTGCTTGACTATTCGTAAACAAAATGGGAAGAAAAATGATTAATACAGATTATTTAATTTATATAATTTAGTGCAAAAATATTGCACGCACCCTGTATACCAACTTAAAATGAAAACTTCATTTCATACTAACATTACTTATCATACTGGTAAGGTTGGAAGCTGTAGTGATTATCGCCTAGAAGTTTACGCAAACTGTTAGCAAGTCACTGAGGCACTTTTAAGTTAAGTTTCATGAACTTTTGTTTTTCCCAACAATATTCATCATTATAATTCAACCTGCAAATGCTTTGAAATAGCTTGCCTTGTTTTTTGGACAGAACATGTTGATAAAAACATGGGCAGCATTATGTGCCCTAAATATTGTGCCAGACCGCTAAGACGGACCTGCAAAGTGTTTTTGTGAATTTGAGCTTCATCAGTACGACTTGTTAGTATGAAGGTATGAAGTGTAGTTTTGGAATGGAGTAAAATCATAATGTCAAACGACACAACTTAACATCCTGGTCAACTTTGTACAAGGCAGACATTCTCTACAGCTTCATTTGGTACCGATAGAGTACAGCGCCATCTCGGCAGTACGATCTAAAAAACTGATAGTTTAGAAAAATGTCCTTAGTATTTTTAACGTCTTTGAAAGCAGTACAAATATACTTTTGCGCGATATATTCAATAACTTTGCTGAAGACGGTATCTCCCAAGAACTTCATTAGCCTGATATACACTACTTCTCTACAGCACATTCTGGAACAAATGATACACTGCGCGACCTATCGTTCGAATTTTCCAGAGACGTCATTAGATAACACCAAAACTGTTTATGTTCGAAACGGAATTCGTTCAGACTGGTTTGAATGAGAACAAGAATGGGTACTTCGAACTCGATCGAATCCAGTCCTTCGAACGAATTGCAACAATCTTCCACCCGCCCTTTGTTTTGAGATGATTTCACACTGAGCGAACAAATCCAGAGGAATTCATTCTAATATCGTATGGAAATTTGCCACCAGATATTATTACAAATTTTATACAATTTTCTAATGGAAAAAAATTCCGAGAACGATCGTATGAAAATTTTACTCACAGAGAATAAAGTTGCAATTGGGATTTGAACCATGAATCCCGGGATTCTGAGTCGAGCCACAATACCACTGGACTACACCCGCTTGATAAGTGATGTCGATTGAAAGTGTATATGAAGCATGTTGTTCCTGACTAATGCATCAGTAATTATTTCATACGATTTTGTATGGAACGAGTCTTGGACCCTTGCTTTGCGGCTCATAGTTCCGATCGTATGAAAATCGTACGGATAATTTCCTGAGTGTACTTTACACATCACTATCATATGTCACTTGTTTTGAGATCCGCACTGTAGATTACTTCGAATCCTCCATCGACCTCCAAACTGCATCCGAAATGGGATTCTTTAAATTCTCGTTTTAGGCAAATTTCGCTGAAACGCTTAACTCATTAAAACTAATTCAATTCACTCAGCACAGAATTAAGCCAATTCTATAGGATGTAGGTATAACTGATAGCATAGAAATAGGCAACCGTACCTGCAAACAGGTCCATCTCCAGTCCAGACGCCAAATCCAAACCGCAGATGACGAAGTAATCCGCAAAGCGACAAAACTGCTGCTGAAGACTGTCGTTTAGTCCTTTGGGCTTTCCGATGACCTCCAGCTGGTGGGTAGAACCTCCCATGCTGCTGGAAGCTCTACTATTGCTGCCACTGCCGCAAGTTTCTCCACCTGTGGATGCATCTGGCTGCGGTGGTTGTTGTGGTTGCGATTGTTTACTACAGCCATTGGCACTGCTGTTATCGCCGTTGCTGCCACCGAGGCCATTGGATGTTTTCTCGCTCATTTTGCCAAATTGCTCACCGATTGCACAATACCTCAATTACAATTGGCAATTTTTCGGCGTGGATTTTATTTTCGGCCGCGTTGTGGTTCGCGCTGGTTCGTTTGGGTAGTTATTTACAATTTTCTCAAAGCCATTTTTTTCACAGCACAGTGAGCACACAAAGGTAGCTCGAGGGGAGAATGAATATAATATAACCCCTTTCGAAGCGTGAAGGGGGCTGCAGAGAGGCAGAGAGCATTCGGTAAGGTAAACGCAAAATAAAATATTGATACACACAGCCTGCTTCGCGAAGTGGACGATTCGGACGTACACAGAAAAAAAAAATATACACAATCGTGACTCGCGGTGGTGACCTTCTTCACCAAAACATACGCTCTTCGTTTTCTTCTTGGTTTTCCACACACGTTAAATACCTTGCCAGTCGCACCGTGAGCGGGAGAGGATGTGCATCACTAGCACAATCACAAACACGCGTGTAGCGTAAAAACCTCACTCAAACACTCGCGCACGTGAGCAAGGAGCGTAAGACCCCTTTGATTACTTGGAGATCGATTTTCTTTGCTGCTTGCATTTTTTTTTCTCTTATTACCACTTCATCTTGGCAGCTTCATTTCATCTCGCCTTTTGGATGCTTTCCTAACTCTTATATCATACCGAATGGCCTTTCTGCGTTTCTTTCTCTCCCTTGTGTATCGGTTGAATTTTTAATTTATATCATGTTTTCGTCAGCAACTGCTACGACAGCCACGACAACGATGAACTAGAGGAAACACGAACGACAATCGATAACGCGACACGGAGCCATTCACAATTTAGGAATGTACCACCTAAATTACATAGGTCACTAGGAAATCGTTCTCGTCACAAGGCTTGTCCACCACTGCACACAAGTGCAGACGTATTTGCGAAAGATCAGCAACGTTCACCGTTTTCTAATTGCGCGGTCGCTTTTGTTCGAGGAGCAAGGATTTCTGTTTTGCTCTTGGTTTAATTTATTTTGCTATGTAACTATCCGCCTTCCAGCTTCCTTGTGTCCGAGAACTGCGTAGCGATTAACGTAGGTCCACGTACATCGGTAACTGAAGAAAGACAAAGACGTACTGAAGACACAAGTGTGTACACCATGAGCTTCTACCCCCGTCCGTCGCTGGGAGCCCGGGAGAGAGCGACCGTGTGTGGCGGAACAAATATAATCAAAACGAGTGGAACTCGCTCTCTGTGGTGTATATAGGCAGTTTGACAGCTGTGACTGTCAATGTGCTAGTTACATCGCAGACTACTACTTCGAGAGCGTGAAGTGAGCCCTTGTTTGATGGATTGTTCGTTCGGAAATGATGACTTTCAAGGGATTATTTGATTGAACATTAACGAATAAAGGTAAGTAATTATTTCTTATTTTAGATGATCGAAGGTAAGTGATTAAAATTAGTGAAAAGTGGTGAAAAAGTGGTTAAAATCATCGTAGAAAGCTGTCAAACCCCTGTCAATTCTGTCAAAGCTGTCAATTTACATTAACAGTGTACACACGTATCATTGTCTGTCACTTTCAATGTCAAATTTGTTTATACCGCTGCTGTGTGGAATTTCACAAGTCCATTCGTTTTTTTCGGGAAATTTTCTCTTGTTTTAAGAAGAGAATTTCCAACTCCAGAGTCTCTGCTGCTTGTTTGATGCAGAACTGTGTCCGTACTACGTAAGCTGTTCAATTGACACGTGTAGATTAAGATAATTGATAATCCACTTTCAGCTACCGTCTGTTATCAACCATGTACAAGGATTCTGGAACCAATCTTGCTTCGCTTAGTGCAACCGAAATCAAAGAATGGATTGATTCATTCGATACGGTTCTCACGGACTGTGATGGTATTGCTTCTGGAATCGTGAATGAGACGTTCTGATTAAATGTGAGATTCATCCTTTCAGGCGTTATCTGGGTTGATAACAATACGCTACCCCAGGCCACTGATGTTATCAACAAGTTCATCGAAAATGGCAAAAAGCTATTCTTCGTGACGAACAACTCTACCAAAACCCGACCGGAGTTTGTGACGAAGTCGGTCAAATTGGGTTTCAACGTTGGAGTCGTAAGTTTTTGTAATTCAATTATTATATGTGATTATAGGTGACATAATTTATGGAAAATCAAATCAGATGCCGAAGAACTGAGTGAAAATAATTTGTGATGTTCGTTTAATTCCATTACCTTAAACGATTGTCATTCATGATGAGAATATCATGTCAATTCTATTTACAAGTTGCTAAGCGTAATGTAAATGTTTTTTTTTTAAATCTTTTATGGATTAGAAGATAATGTCAGGGAGTTAGGTCATATAAGGGAAAATACTCCCACATTAGATTTCAAAGCTAAACATCTTCTCTCAATTCGCGTTAAAACCCTATTCTGTGCAAAAATGTTGTATCTCATATACGGTGCAAACGAATACGTAACATGAGCGTATTGTCAACGGAATAAAAGTTTGATTTATGACTTGAAGTCATATAATCGCTCTCAAATGTCTCAAATGGCGCACGAAACCGAATTGGTTACAGTTAGAAAATGGGAAGAAAAATGTCCAATCGATCTAGAACAAAATATTCTAAATTCATTTTGTTATGTCATTCCTTGTAATTCTAAGTTTCGTGCGAGTATGATCGGATGTTTTACAAGAATAATTAAATTGATGCAAACCCACATGCTTAATATTTTTTACAGTTTACTGTCATTTTTTACCGAACATGAAATAGCTGAACGTTCGGCAATCGATTCGGTAGTTTGTTTAGTTGTACAGGATATTTCAGTAAATTTAACTACGCTACTGATTTGTCAAAATTTACCGAACCGTTCTATAAATTTTGATGATAAGTTCTCGAGATTTTTGAAAATTTATGTTTCTTTTGTATATAAGCCCATTTAGAAAAGGGAGGGGTCTCTAGTCATCTTAGAAACATTTCTAGCCTTTTCAAATCTCCACCTGCCAAATGTAATTCCATTTACAGGGCTGGTAGCAGGTCGTTTTTTTGTGACTTGGTCACTATTTTGAGTGTAGTCACTAAAAGTCACTATTTGCATTCAGTCACTAAAGTCACTATTTTTTGGGAAATGATCACTAATGTCACTATTTTCGCACTTCCGATTTTAAACAGTTTGAAAAAATCACTTGTATCTATTGCACAATATTTAACCAAATTATGCGATTTAGCCACATTTAAAAGTCGAGAAATACACACAATTTTTTTTATCATCCCATGTACAGATCTGATTGAAAGTAGAATAAAACATCGGCAACACGAGCCGATGTTATTCACAACTCCCGCAATGAACCTCAACTGACTCTGTTTATGTTTTGTAAACCTCACCTCTACTTCAATTGAACTTGTCAAATGCAGAGCACTGGTCAGTCACACCAATGCGATGCACGTGGTTCTATATTACATCATCTTGCATCATTTTATTTATTCAATTTATTTCATAGCAATTTTTCATATTTCTATACTCATAAACACAGTGAACCCCATGACAAATCGAACGCAGAAACGATCTTGTAAAACCGTTCATACGTTATCGAGTTGAATCGTGACATACAAAACAACAATTCAATTTTATCTAGGTACTAGCTGAACCCGGTGCGTGCGCTGCTACGCTTGCAACTAAATAAAGGAAAATTTAATGTAACTGGCACTTTTATGGTTTTTTTTCGGAATGAGTTTTTTTTTCTTGAATAAGCAGGGGTTCAAACTTCTATCAAAACATGCTTCTTACCCGAGAAATACACTTTTTGTGTTTAAGTATCCTGGATAATTCTCATTTTTGGTAGAAATTTGTGTTTCATTTGTATGCGAGCCCTTCCTTCCAGAGGGGGTGGTTTCTCAAACCACCATACAATGATTGCCTTCAAAACCCCCCACATGCCAAATTTGGTTCCATTTGCTTGATTAGTTCTCGAACCATCACACGGGGCTCTTCGATTATAATAAAAATTTGAGTTTCATTTGTTTGAACCCCCCGCCCTTTCAAAAAGGGGAGGGGTCTTGAACCACCATAGAAACATTCTTGCCTTCAAAACCCCCCACATGCCAAATTTGATTCGATTTGCTTGATTAGTTCTCGAGTTATGAAGAAATTTGTGTCTCATATGTATCAGAGCCCCTGTTCCTGAAAGAGTAGGGGTCTCAAACAATCATAAGAACCTTCCCCAGCCCCAAAAACCCCTTCATATAAATTTTCACGTTGGTCGGTTTAGAAATTTCCGAGTCTATAAGGGTCTGACAGGCAGACAGACAGACAGAAATTCATTTTTATGTATATAGAAATCTACCCTCCAAAAACTCTTTGTTCTCGAGTTATGCTGAAATTCGTGTTTTATTTGTACAAGAGACCCCTCTTTCAGTGAGCGGAGGAGTTTCAAACCACAATAGAAACATTTCTTGCCTTCAAAAACCTCTACATGCCAAATTTGGTTCCATTAACTTAATAAGTTCTCGAGTTATTCAGAAATTTTTGTTTCATCTGTATATAATCCCTCTTTTCAGAGAAGGGAGGGGCTTGAGTGAACTTAGAAATATTTCTTGCCTTCGAAAACCTCCACATGCCAAATTTGGTTCCATTAACCTGATAAGTTCTCGAGTTATTCAGCAATTTGTGTTTCATTTGTATGGAAAATCCCCTCCCGCCCCTTTCCAGATGGCGGAGGAGTCTCAAACTTCAATAGAAACATTTATCTCCTTCAAAAACCTCCACATGCCAAATTGGGCTCCATATGCTTGATTAGTTCTCGAGTTATGCACAAATTTGTGTTTCATTTGTATATGAGCCCCCCTCTTACAGAGGTCGGAGGGGTCTCGATTTACCTTAGAAACATTTCTTGCCTTCAAAAACCTCTACCTGTCAAAAGTGGCTCCATTTACTTGATTAGCTCTCGAGTTATGTAGAAGCTTTTGTTTCATTTGTATGGGAGCACCGCCCCCAACCTAACAGAGAGAGAAAGGAGGGGTCTCGAACTATCCCCGCATGCCAAATTTGGTTCCATTTGCTATATTAGATCTAGAGTTATGAAGAAATTACAGTTTCATTTGTA
The DNA here is from genome assembly GCA_034211315.2 of Aedes japonicus. Classification (NCBI taxonomy): domain Eukaryota; kingdom Metazoa; phylum Arthropoda; class Insecta; order Diptera; family Culicidae; genus Aedes; species Aedes japonicus. The sequence continues at coordinate 53,570 of JASCZW010003913.1, forward strand.
TGACAGCACCCCTTCTAGGAGAGGGGATGGGTCTCAAACCACCATAAAAAAAATTTTCTCCTCCAGAAAACCCCACATGCCAAATTTGGTTCCATTTGCTTGATTAGTTCTTGAGATATGCAGAAACTTCTGTTTCATTTGTACGAGAGCCTCCCTTTCTAGAGAGGGGAGGAGTCTCTGACTACCATAGAAACATTGTTTGCCTCCAAAAACTTCCGCATGCTAAATTTGGGTTCCTTTGCTTGATTAGCTCTCGAGTTATGCAGAAATTTGTGCTTCACTTGTATGGGAGCCCCCCTTCCAGAGAAACCATCATAAGAACCTTCCGGTGTCCAAGACGAATCCAACAAAGCAAAAATCTTGCCAAACGGTCCTTCCGCTCGCGAGTTAAATCGTGACAAAGGAAACCCCAACTCATTTTTATTTGTATAGATTAAGGAGATTTTCACTCAGGTCAGGTTTAATTTTTTTTTCAAACCAAAATTCGACGGTAAGAGAACACGAGGACTTTAGAAATGGCCGTCTCTGTTGAGCTCGGTTTCTGGAAAGGAGCAAGTGATTTGACGTTTGGCTTAGGCCGTTTTAGTGATCCTCATAGCAAGAGATAAGCGGAAATTCGATTCAACGATTTGGCAACGATGTTTGTTTTATTCACAGAGGCTGATAACACTTGCCACAGTGCAAAATTTGTACGATTGGCTCAGATTTGACAGCTCTCGATGCATGATTGGCTCGAAAATGGCTGCTTCCGCATATCTCTTACTGTGAGGATCACTAGGCCGTTTGACAAAGAATCTATCAGATCTTATCGATTAGCTGTCAAATTATCTAAGTCAACAGTCAAATCGTTTGCTCCTTACCAGAAACCGACTTCGATCTTGGCGGCTATTACAGAACTTTTTTTTCCAAAATTTGTAAGATTCAGATTTTTAAAAGTGGACTTTTCTTTTGGTATAAAAATCGTCGAGAAAAGTGGGACCGAGTAGTAAATTAGAGAAAAGACTTATTTTCGGTGACTCGCTAAGTAATTCTGAATCTTAATTTGTTTAAACGATAAAAGCGTCTTGATTTCAAAATTCCATTAACACGTACGCCCCCAACCCTTCTGAGAGAGAAAAAATAAAATTTAAAATTGATGAAACTCCATCGTTGGCCTTCGGATGCTGGGTGGAAAAGGATCTTGATCCATTTTGATCCAAAGACAAAGTTTTGTAAATTCATTAAATTTGATATGTCACAAGCCAGGTTTTGGAAACGATTTCAATTTGGACACTTTTCCGGAGGAACTCGGATCCCGTTGGGCCACTCCAAGTAGCCAGTATGGTCAGACACCTTCAGAATGTCTTCCGAAGGCTAAGTTTTGCAAAATCATGAAGTTTGATGTGTCGCAGGCCAGGTTTTGGAAAATATTTGAATATGGCCACTTTCCCGGAGGAACTCGGACCCCGCAAGAGCTTCTTAAGTAGCCAGTATGGTCAGATACCCTCAGAATGTCCTCCGACGACCTAGTTATCCAAAATCCTGATGTTTGATGAGTCGCAAGCCAGATTTTGGAAAAAATTGAATATGGCCTCTTTCCTGGAGGAACTCGCATTCCGCAGGGCCTCTCTAAGTGGCCAGTATGGTCAGATACCCTCAGAATGTTCTCCGAAGACAAAGTTTGGCAAAATCATGAAGTTTGATATGTTGCAAGCCTGGTGTCGGTATTGATTTGAATATGGCCTCTTTCCGGGAGGAACTTGGATCTCGCAAGAGCTTCTTAAGTGGCTAAGAGTCGAGAATCCTCAAAATGGACTCCGAAGATAAAGTTTTGCAAAATCATGAAGTTTGATATCTCGCAAGTCAGGTTTTAGAAAAGATTTGAATATGGCCACTTTCCTGGAGGAACTCTAATTCCGCAGGGCCTTCCTAAGTGGCCAGTATGGTCAGATACCCTCAGAATGTCCTCCGATGGCCTAGTTTTGCAAAATCCTGAAGTTTGATGTGTCGCAAGTCAGGTTTTGGAAACGATTTGAATATGGCCACTTTCCTGGAGGAACTCGGATTCCGCTGGGCCTTCTTAAGTGGCCAGTATGGTCAAAAACCCTCAAAATGTCCTCCGAAGAACAAGTTGTGCAGAATCATGAGGTTTGATGTGTCGCAAGCCAGGTTTTGGAAAAGATTTGAATATGGCCACTTTTCGGATCCTGCAGGGTCTCTTTCAATGGCCAGTATGGTCAGAAATCTTCAAAATGTTTTCTGATGACCTAGTTATGCTAAATCATGAAGTTTGATATGCCGCATGCCATGTTTCGCTACTAAAAATGTTTTATCCACCATCCCTGGACCACCTTGGAATCCGAAACTACGGAAATTTTCGTAATAACCAGTGCAGATCTATAAACTAGGATATATGTGTGGATCTGTCAACAGACTTGCATCAAAATCGATAGCTAACGACGAACAGCTCAATCAATTTCATACAGATTAGACATGACAACCGACATGCAAATTATACATTCAGAAAATTATTAGTGATTAACTTGGTTGCATGACAGCTAGACCATGACAATTCAGACATACAGTTACTTAGTACAGACAGACAGACTTGACAGACTGTTACAGACCGAGACAGACAGACAGACAGACAGACAGACCAGACAGACAGACAGACAGACGAGACAGACAGACAGACAGACAGACAGACAGACAGACAGACAGACAGACAGACAGAACAGACAGACAGACAGACCAGACAGACAGACAGACAGACAGACAGACAGACAGACAGACAGACGACAGACAGACAGACAGACAGACAGACAGACAGACAGACAGACAGACAGACAGACAGACAGACAGACAGACAGACAGACAGACAGACAGACAGACAGACAGACAGACAGACAGACAGACAGACAGACAGACAGACAGACAGACAGACAGACAGACAGACAGACAGACAGACAGACAGACAGACAGACAGACAGACAGACAGACAGACAGACAGACAGACAGACAGACAGACAGACAGACAGACAGACAGACAGACAGACAGACAGACAGACAGACAGACAGACAGACAGACAGACAGACAGACAGACAGACAGACAGACAGACAGACAGACAGACAGACAGACAGACAGACAGACAGACAGACAGACAGACAGACAGACAGACAGACAGACAGACAGACAGACAGACAGACAGACAGACAGACAGACAGACAGACAGACAGACAGACAGACAGACAGACAGACAGACAGACAGACAGACAGACAGACAGACAGACAGACAGACAGACAGACAGACAGACAGACAGACAGACAGACAGACAGACAGACAGACAGACAGACAGACAGACAGACAGACAGACAGACAGACAGACAGACAGACAGACAGACAGACAGACAGACAGACAGACAGACAGACAGACAGACAGACAGACAGACAGACAGACAGACAGACAGACAGACAGACAGACAGACAGACAGACAGACAGACAGACAGACAGACAGACAGACAGACAGACAGACAGACAGACAGACAGACAGACAGACAGACAGACAGACAGACAGACAGACAGACAGACAGACAGACAGACAGACAGACAGACAGACAGACAGACAGACAGACAGACAGACAGACAGACAGACAGACAGACAGACAGACAGACAGACAGACAGACAGACAGACAGACAGACAGACAGACAGACAGACAGACAGACAGACAGACAGACAGACAGACAGACAGACAGACAGACAGACAGACAGACAGTATGGAATACATTTACCATCTGTTCGGTACTTTTTTTTATCTGGACCGACCAACCAATAGGCTTCATCGTGTTGAACAAATCGTCTTGCTATGACTGAACTCTAAATTCATAAAAGCTCCGAAATGTTGATTTCAATACCTTTATTTTCACAACGTGTACAATTTATTTAATTCCATCTCCCTTCATTTCCCCTTTCAAGGACAACATCATCTCCACCGCCTACCTAGCGGCTCAGTACCTAAAGGCGCAGGGGTTCAGCAAAAAGGTCTACGTCGTTGGGTCAACCGGCATTACGCGGGAACTGGATGCCGTTGGTATCCGACACATAGGAATCGGCCCGGATGTACTCGAGGGAAGTCTAGCCGATGCCGTTCATGCCTTCACTCCAGATCCGGAGGTCGGAGCCGTTATCGTCGGGTTCGATGAGCATTTCAACTTTATCAAGATGATGAAGGCGGCGTCGTACCTGGACAAGCCGGGCGTGATCTTTATCGGCACCAACACGGACGAACGGTTCCCCATGCCGGATTGTGTGATCCCCGGGACCGGGAGTATAGTGAATGCGGTGACGACCTGTGCCGAACGGAAGCCGATTGTGGTGGGAAAACCGAACAAGCATATTTGTGATATTCTGGAGATGGAGTACAAGGTGGATCCGAGCAGGACCCTTATGATTGGGGACCGATGCAATACGGACATTCTGCTGGGGAAGAACTGCGGCTTCAAAACGCTGCTTGTGGAAACGGGAATTCACAAAGCCGTGGACATTGAGAGCTACGCTCAGTCCAAGGATCCGGAAACGAGACAGCTGGTGCCGGATGTTTACACGAGCAAACTTGGAGATTTACTGCCATATCTGTGAATGCGTTGTAGTCTTCAAACATTCGGATGAAAATCTCTTGATGAAATTGTTGTACTATCATGACTTTGCTGTGAGCTGCTTCATAGATGCATTGAAATAAACGTAGTCTCTTGGGTTGGATATGTTGTTGCCAATTGAAATATACATTACAACAAAAGTGCTTCTTAGAAGAATTTCCCGAAAAAAATTAAATAAAAAGTTACAGCAAAAAAAAATGTGTTTTACATCCCAAATCCATATAAAAATATTTAACTTAATGAGAGCTTTTATAGATTAAAAAATCATGCTTTGCAATTGTGTGTCATAGAAGGCTGTTTTTCATTGCCTTGTAGTGTGAAATAATGGTCTACTATTCTCACTAAATAATCAGTTACATACGCTTTTCAGTTGCAGAAAGTACTTCTTTAGGCGACACTTCTTTATTACTATCTTTTTTATCTAAGTCTTCTTTCTGTAAATATTATGGAGGCTTTCAGACTTATGCTGGTCCACCACCCGCGGTAGGGTCCCCCACCATATGCATATCGCTGAGACGGTACCAATGGTGTTACTTCCCTTTCGAAGGAAGACGTGACCAGACATTTTTTCGCCTATGATCCCAGACCCACCGGGTATTTTTGACTACGTGTTATACAGTTCAGTGTGCTACGTAGTACGATTTATGAAGATTGAGTGATATTAGCATTGATTGCTGCAATTATACTTGAAGTATAAAGGTGCAGAGACTCTCTTTGAAGAACTCGAAACCTTGAAGTCCATCGAACAGTCTGATTCTGATTCATCGTATCAATTATTATACACAGATAAAAAGAAACATTGAATTTAATGCGCTTTCTAATGCACATAAAGGGAATGTTAGATTTGGCAGAAATTAATGGGATATTTCATGTAAATTGAGGTCAGATAACGCCTGCATCTAGCCTGTTGTATGACAGATTACAAACATTGTTGTATGGTGCAGCAAAAATTGCATACAACTTCGTTGTTAACGCCTCCTTTGGGTTGAAATCAAACGAGAGGAAATTTTACGCGCTTGTTAAAATTAATTATTTTTTCTGTGTACACAGTTAAAATTATTTTGTAATTTTCAATATATTTTCATGCCCATAATTAGAGCATGCAAATAACAATAAAGTCCACCATAAATTGGGTTCAAATTTATACGACTTAGAAATTGCATCTTGAAATAACTGCTCAATTGAATTTTACATGAACCGCTTCAGATGACTGCGTCGTTGATTTTTACATTCAATTTTTTTTTGACGTTTGACAAATAATACAAAAGTTGAGTGGGACCTTATTTTGCTTATTTTGACCCTTCCGATCCAAATATGCCACATCAAGTGGAATCGTGATAAATAAAAATGTCAAGTTTTATATCATTATAATTCATCGCTTCAAACGCTCTCAAAGAGCTGCGGTTCATCAAAATACTAGTTCATCATTGAAAAAGACAAATCGAACGCAATATTAGCACAGATAACAGACATCCAAACTAGAGTGCCCTCCGTGTGTAAATTTCTGTAACTGCCATTTCAAAATACAGCTTGATTTCGTTAGTTTTGGTGAGTCGTATGTTGATGGCGCCACTTGCCCTACTTTAATTGTTATGTTTTATTCTTTAATTGTTATATTCTCCGTGCGTGGAGTATGATATAGAAGGAGATGTTCGCTCATCACCATGAGGCACCAAGAGTGCACATTAATGTTTTTTGCTAGAATGATAAAAATGAAGAGAAAGCATTGAAAGTTCCGTCAGTGTAGGGCAGGTAGGAATGAAACAGATGTTTTTCAGAGTGAGCAAAACCCAACAAACATTTTTAGTTGCCTAAGCCGAAGTTAAGAACTTTTATGCTGTTTTATAATTGTATAAAAGCAAGTGAAGCTGAATAAGCTATAAGCAGATTTAAAAAATCGATACAGCTCTTATGCTTAATGTAACACAGCTTTAACACAACATTTAGCTTTAGGTTGCATATTTTGAAAAGAAAGCTCTTATGCGAACAATGTTTGTCTGTATTTACACAGCTTGTTTATGTAGCTAAGAAATTAGTCGGTTAAGCTTTTGAATTATCATTCTGTGTTCTCTTACACAGCTTTATTTGTTGGCTTTGTAATAGTTTTTCAAAAGCCTTTATACTAGAAATACCTTAGCCGCTATACAGCTTAGTGATAATAAGTACATTGAGCGAACAAATCATGAAGATTTCATTCGAATATCGTATGGAAATTTGCCAGAAGACATTTTTGCAAATTTTATACGATTCCCTTATGGAAAGAAATCATATGACGATCGTATGAATATTTTCCTAACATGAAAAAAAAAGTTGCAATCGGGATGCGCACCATGAACCTCGGCATCCAGAGCCGAGCCACAATCCCACGAGACTATACAAGCTTGATAAGTGATGTCAATTGAAAGTGTAGAAGAGGGATGCATTTATCGACTAATGCAACAATAATCTTTTAATACGATCTCTTATGGCTTTGTGGTTAATAGTTCCGATCGCAGGGATAATTTCCTGAATGTAGTTGCGGCACAGAGTATGCAGCATATATGCAGTAATTATTATGGAGTTCTTGAGCTTGAGCTCTTGAGTTGAGTCTGAGCTATCAAACGAAATGAAAAGAATACCGTCCATTTAATCGAGCAGAGCAATTAGATTTCAAAATATTTCGAAGGATGTTTACGAAATCTGAGAGAGTATGAAGCTTATTTAAGGAATTTATATTCGGAGATTCGCGTAATTGACAGCTTTCAAATAAACAATATAAATTCCACTGAGCAGAAGATCAGGTGTTCAATTCCCGGATTGTGTGGATTTTTTTTAATCACAGGAAATTCATTAATATAGCAATGATAAATATAGCAATCTATAACAACAGTTATAAATGAAATTTATATTAATGTAGTTTAAAAAAATTATAACAAATGAATCCAAGCGCGGCACAGCTAACAACGTAAATTGGATGGTGATCATGTTTAGATTATAAGAATCTCGGAAACACTGATTTTCAAAACAGTATAAACCTGTTCGTAAAGAGCTTCAGCAATTATTGTTGTTCAGCGTTATTAGAACTAAAATATGGTTTGAACACTTTGAATACGGGTACTGGAATTCCTCACAGCTGATATGGATCTGAGGATACAGTCACCGTTCTTATGGAGAAGCTGCAGAGTTCGAATCTGGTAAGTATATATATATGATATATATATATATATATATATATATATATATATATATATACTTTATATGTATATATATATATATATATATATATATATATATATATATATATATATATATACATATATATATATATATATATACATATATATATATATATATATATATATATATATATATATATATATATATACTTTATATAAACATTATAACACAAAGTTCATTTAGTTAAATGTTAATTACGCATTACAACGATAAAACAATACCATTGCCGTAATACCGTCACGAGTATTGTAAAAGTGTTTGACATACATATTTTTCGATTGCTGTATAGTGACTATGTTTAAGCGTATATATCAACGTGTTAAGACCAGCAATAAAAAGCTGTTTGCCACAGTTCTAAAAATAGAAATTGCGATGAACAAATAAATATGCTGTATATGCGTTTCAAAAGTACTGTCTTTGAGAACAGTTACGAAATAAGTTGTATAATATTTGGATAAAGCTTCCTAGGCTATAAACCGATTACATATTTTGCTTGACAGTTTTTTCATTTTCATGAAGCTGGGTAGATTCGCCAGATTTGCTTGTGAAAATATTGGCTGGGCGCTTGTGCAACCACTACTTAACCATTTCACAGTTTAAAGTTGTATACGTATTGCCTATGAAGCGTTTATCTAATTAAAAATGTTACTTGGGAAGGGTATGTATCCAGTGGTACTCGAACCATGGACGTCAATTTTTGCCTAACATCCCACTACGGGGTAGGTTGTAGCACGGAACAAGTCCGCCACTTCAACAGGCCTGTTGGCTGTTGTTGCCTGAAGCTTTGAATCAGAATGTTCAACCAGTACACGCTGTCAACCATATGCAACTAGAAATGAGAAGAAAAATTAGTATTTTTCATTTAATTCCAACTACCTTTATTGCTTATTTTGACAGATACGCGTATGCCGTCTGCAATGTGCAGACTTCTCCAGTGTTGCGTACTAATTAATAGATCAACTGGAAAATTTAACCATATGTAGTATTCATAGAAGGGGCGATAATTCATCGTAATCGCCAATCTCCGTTTTATAGTGCAGAGAAGGAAAAAGTCACACGGGGTATTTTGGTCGCACCATACCTAGTGAATACGGGACATTTGGCATCGGAAATCATGTCATCAGGAACCTTATTTCGATGGTCTAGCCTTTAGTTACGACCGCTCAGCACTAAGTGACTCTAACCGCACTCTGTGTCGGCTCTTTCATGCCGAGGTTAGCAAAGTAAGAGGAAATACCATAGAGTTAAATAAGTTTGGGTTTATTTATTTATTTCGTCAACCGATCGTAGACTACATATTTACACTTAGTTCTATCTTCTTGAAGATCGCCTAGAAATAAAATAATGTCTTAGGTTACTACGTGACAATGTTAAGTCAATTGATACACAATGCTGATTATAGAAAGACATCATTCGGTTACCTGGTCAAAATTTCGCATAGATTGTCCGATTGATATTTAACGGAAACAAGTTCCGATTCCTCAAATGCCGCGAGGGGGTGTAGAAATTTAGACTACATAATACGGAGTTTTATAAACGTTTTGCCCTAATGGTCCCCAACGGCCATATCTAAATCCCTATCGATCCCTACTCTACTCGCGGATATGGTGTGTGGTGTCAGTGTTTGGCCCGTCGATGACCGCTGGTAAACTTGGTCCGCACAAGGTCTCCGTGCTCTGTCGCCTCTTCCTTAAAGATTTCGGTCTTCCTCAAACCAACCGAGAAATTCCTTATAAAACAATTTAGCCTGGACGGGTTCACAGGGTTTGGCTCATCTTGTTCTAAAAAAACATCACGTAAGGTCAATCTAGTTAGGGAACGTTCATTAATTACGTCACGCAAAAATTGACTTTTTATGACCCCCCCTCCCCCCCTTGTCACGTTTTTTGTATGGACCTTCAAATTTTTTTGTATGGATCGTCACGTTTTCTCAAATCCCCCCTCCCCTCCTACTGCGTGACATAATTAATGAACCTTCCCTTAGTGCTGTTTTTTCAATGGTGTTGAGGGAGAGTAAATTTTTAAAACGCTTTCGGGACATAACCTTGCCGGCATAGATATCGGTGAGACTGATAAGCCAATTTTTACCGAGATATTCGGTAAAAAAGCAATTGTTTGACAAGCTCTTTGAGAATGTGACTAGAAACGTTTGTGACGTTAGAGAATGAATGAAGACCGATATGTACATCCGGGAATGATTGAATCGGCGTTCGCTGCCAATGAACAGGAAGTATGATGGTCCAGTATTGTTTTAGCTGGATTTGGCATCTGTGCTTTATTCTCAAGACACCACAGCATGGTACAACGTCAATAAAGTTCAATACGTACCGAAACTTATAAATCCTTCGAACTGTTCTCAAATTCGATCAATCGAGATATGTTGGGCCCTGTACAAGGCATATCTAAGAAAACTTGTTAAAGATACCAGAAACCATAAAAAAATAGCGAAGGACTGAAAAGAAGTGCCAAAAACAATAACGAAGGAGTCTGTGCAGAGACTGTTGAGCAGCGTTAGATTAAAAGTGGGTACCTTTACTTATGAATGACGATGATAATATTTTTCCATATGCTAGTGAGAGGGAACATTATTGAGAATTCATGAACCCAAAACAATATTACCCCAAAAAAAAGTTTTTATCTTGAGTTTTTATCGTGTTCATATTTTCTGGGACACTCTATATCACTCCTGGATTCTAGTTGGGATGGACAAATAACACATCAATAACATCCATATGATTCAGGTCGATGAATGCTTTGGAGGATAACGGCACAATTTTGAGCTGGGGCAACTTTTCGTGACAAAGAAATGAATGTCATTTAATTTCGACTTTCATACACCGTCACACCAGCTTCACCGTCAAATTAAGGATATTTTTTTTCGTTCCGAACGGCCAAGTCGCGAATGTATTCTTAGTGTTCCTTGCTTTGTAGTTGGTTAGTGAAGCCCCCAGCCATCGCGACTATTATGCCGGTAAGACAAACAAAATCACCAGCGAAAACAATATTAAGTCATCTAAACAACATTGACACATGGAGCGATCCAGCCATAGTGGTCAATATCTATACCTCTCACGCCAAAGTCACGAGTTCGAATCTCACCCCTGCCAAGCTACAAAAATATTTAAAAAAAAGTCTTCGAGTGACTACGACGGGGTAGCGCAGAGCTGAAAATCTCGATAATCTAGAAATTAAATCAATAAAAATAAAACATTGACACACCCCTCGAATTTCATGGTTTCATGGTCCAGCATGTCATTGTTTATGTCCGTAAAAAAAGTCTACTGCTGATCTCTGAACTACAAAAATAATAAGAACTTGACAAGAGATGACTGGATCTCTGAACTTATAAAATGTTGCGCTTAACAGAAATGTTGTTTTTGAAGCAGCAAAAGTGGTCGGAAAGAAAGTTCCCCAGCATATCCGAAATCTCATCGTGCGTGATTGTCAAAAAAATGAATCTCAACGCAAAATTGCCGAAAAGTATGGGGTTAGCCGTGGTGCAATTCAGAAGATAAGTTTGATGTATACATTGCATGGCAGTGTTGCTGGAACAGCTCTAAATCGCACAAGTGATCCCCGAGCAAACACCAGGATAATCCGTGAGATAAAAAAAGATCCCATCAACATCATCCGTGCGGTGAAAGACAGGTTGAATCTGTCGATTTCTAATCAAACAATTCGACGACGCATTGCTGAACATGGCTTGAAGAGCCATTTTGCTCGGAATCTTCTATTTATCAGTAAATTGAGCAAGGTATAACACTAATGTTCGCAAAGAATCAAATTAACTAGGCGCTGGAGTTTTGGACTCTCTCGAAGATCATGGTTGTCTCTTTGTCGGATGTGAGCGGACTAATCCCATGCAAAAGGCCAACATGGGAGACCAAGAACATGATCAGCAGTGGTAGTATCACACTCTGCTTTCTTTAAATTGCCACGTCGTAGTATGTTTAATTGACGGCACTGAAAAAGGAGTGATACTCGTGGGTTTAGCCGCAATTCACTATAAGACGAATCGACGAAGAATCTACAAATACCTGATATCAAATAATTTAGGGAAATGACAAAAAGTACCCTTTTCATTTGACAGTTTTTTGATTGTTGCTTATTCTCTACTTGTCATTGAATAAACATAAAATATACCTATAAAGTTGGTATCATTAATAATCTTATCATTCGTTTCATTATCGAAATGGATGAGTGTTTTGATCATAATCGTGAGCTAGAGAGTAGCCTTGAACAATGTAATAGCACAATTCTTCTCTAAAGTTCTGTCCAGTTGGAATCCGGAATCACTTATTGTGTTGCAGCGGCACGGAAAGTGACTGCTGCAACAATTCTTTTACAGCGGTTTGTTTACCTAAGCTCCCACTTTCTTGTTATAAATTTCATGGTGTTTCGTGCAGTGAGTTAAAAGTTATTCCAGATGGAAGGCGAGAGGAGAGAAAAAAATTTAATCCAACGTGGTCCACAATAAATTCGCAAAAACGTTGAAAATCGCCAAATCAGCCGTGTATGATGTGCTTATGAAATCGCACAAAAATACGCTGCTGCTCGTTGTGCCGTTCGAAGAATTCATTTGCGAGCAGGCTATCGTTCTTATCGAGCCAGCAAGCAACCAAACAGATCGTTGAAACAAAGTTTAGTCACCAAAACTCGAGCTCGGAAATTGTACCAGCAGGTTTTGACGAAGTACCAAGGATGCTTGCTCATCGATGATAAAACCAACGTCAAAATCGATTTCGGACAGCTTCCTGGCCAAAAATTCTACATGGCGACGGCACGAGGAGATGTTCCTGCGAAGTTTAAGTTTGCTTCTATGGACAGATTTGCCAAAAAAACTGATGATTTGGTAAGGAATATACAGCTGCGGAGCAAAGACTAAAGTGTTAGTTACAAATAAGACGATGGACTCGAAGCAATACAAGGAAGAATGCTTCAAAAATCGCGTACCACCTTTCATTAAAGCCCATAAAGGTCCCGTGAAGTTTTGGCCAGATTTGGCGAGTTGCCACCACAGCCGGGAAGTCATCCAGTGGTTCCGCGATGATAACGTAGATTTCGATAAAAATATAAATCCACCCAATTGCCCGCAGTTCCGGCCCATCGAGAGATTTTGGGCGATAATGAAGCGGAAGCCTTAAAAAATGGAAAAACGGCCTTCTAGCCTTTTTTACTGCCTCTTCGTAGGACGTTTATATAAAGGCACTAACATGAGGTGAGATACTGGCGGGTAATGCCGCAATTGCTTTCAATCGAAGGGAAAAGACTTAAAGTACACTTTTCATTTTCTTCGCAATTTATGTTTTTTTTTCATCCATTTGTTTTATGGAATGAATAACCAAAATGCCTGATTTTCTCATTTTCTAATAACTGAATGTAATTGCACTTTTTAACGTAGGACTACGTTTCTCTTTTCTATACCGAGTGTCATTTCAAAATTTTGAAAAATGTGAGCGTTAAGCAATAGTGAAAGGTTTTTGAACGCTTATAACTCTCGTCTGACTGAACAAAATGATTTTATTTATATATCATTTGATCAGCAAAACTTACCAATGTTTTTGATTAAATTTTAATTTAATTGCTATTAGTATAAGTAGTTCAACTTTCTACTTAAAAATGACCTACTTTTGTTCACATACAAAACTGCAGATGACCAGGTTGAAAATATGGTTTTCCCTTCCCGGGTCCTCAAAAACGGGTGACAAATGGTTTAAATTGTCTACTTATTCTTCTTCGGTTTAGTTTCATTCCATGATAAATACAGTCAAATAATCCGAAAAGATACATCAATTTCTAACACGTATCAAAACCACCGTCCTTTTTAGGACGACCAATTAAATTTTAAAATGAAAGAGTTTGTGTTTAAGTGCAATGTTTGTGATTTAAGCTAAGCAACCATTGCATATTCTCAAAAAATAGTTCATTTTGGATTTTTTGAGGCATTCAGTTGAGAGTGGTACATTCGACAGAGATTTTTCGTTACGGCTGAACTGAGAACCGTGAGCAATGGCTCAGTATGTAGATTATTTCATAACATTTTTCCAAACCCCGTCCTACATTAACCTTGCGGTTATATCCCTGACATAACTCACCTTTAATTTTTCGTAAGGGGTGAATGTTGTGATCAGGGTATCAGACCGATGATGACAAGCATTAAATAAATAGAAAGGAGAAACAAGTAAAAAATAAACCCACTAGATAGGAGGTAGACCCTCAAGGATCCCATAGGAGGTTCTTTTCAAAGTTTCAAATTAGTTATTATGTGAAATATATTTAAACTTGGGCGAGCAACTAGATCCCAAGCTGTAAAGTAGGCTGTAATGTAGGGTTTAGCCAAGCAATTATTATAATTAATTTTTTTTACAGTTCGGAGTGACTCAAAATTTGCAGTCAAAGAAAAAAAGAGTCGTTGTGACAATATCACCAATAATTTTACTTACAACAAATACTAAAATCTTGATGTTGAAGAAGATGTTCGCTCCATGAGGCACGAAGAGTGGACATTAATGTTTTTGGCTAGAATGAAAGATATGAAGAGAACCCTGCCCTTCGGTTCAGAAAGGGGTATAGGCGCGTTCTGTCGAGTCGGTCGCGGCAGATTTCATGTGTGAATCGGCTGCCTCATCAACGTTCAAAAGTGCCTGTACCAAATGGACAGCTTGTAATGTTCACTTGAAGATGCGATGTTGGATCATTGCCCTGTTATTCACCAAATGAAGCACGTTGTAAAACGTTTCTTGAATTCTATAACCAAACATGATGGAATTGAGTAAACGAGTGAAAACTCTACGGGAATGATCTCTCATATGCATCCGTCGAACCATTCTGAACGGCCGTTGTGAGAATATCACCATGAAAATCTCACATTCGCATAGCGTGTTACCAATCACTAATCCCTTTTCCTTTCTATTCTCTTCCCAATTCTATGACCACGAGCAATATCATATCGTCATCCTAAAGTCAACTCTTCAAATGCAGTAACATCGAGACAATACAGAGCAATAAAGAATGGTATAAACCCTATCCAATTTTACTTTCAGATAAATTTTCTAACACAAGGTAAGCAATCAAATGACCATTACAAAATATACTGAATATCATCATATCGACATAATATATAATTGGAAAAGGGAGGGACCATCAGGGCACCCAAGTGAAACGATTTGGATAGGGAGCATGGGACTGCCTCCTCCTTGTTGTTAACATTTCGTGGAACGAGGGCGGGCTCGTCGACCCCATCTATTGCGTTTATTCTGTCAATCGAGGGCTCGACTCTAATGCTGTATTTGTGAACTTACTTTTGGAAGGAGATTCTCTTCCCTTTATTCGCGGGTTTCGCGTAAGTGTCTCTGCGTACGGGCCCGCCCAAACGTTTTTGGCCCTTCATACAGGAGCTTGAAGATCACAAACAACAGTAGAATCCTGATCAAATCGTTTTTCAGATTATTCTACTGTTATGGAATGTTACCTTGCTACAATAGATGGTAGTATCTCATCATCATCATCATCATCATTAGAATGAAAGATATGAAGAGAAAGTGTTGAAAGTTCCGTCAGTGTAGGTTGGAAATAGAACAGATTTATTGAAAAATTCAGCGAAAAAGCATGGGTAAAGTAATACTCGAACCAAGGACGCCTAACATCCCAATGCGGCGTAGGTCGAGGCACGGACGAATCCACCACCTCAACAGGCCTAAACTAAAATATTCTTTCTCTTCACCTTTTCATACTAACCTTGGTTTGCATGCGGTTTTGCAGTGATGATTGCATGGACGCGAGCGGTTGTAGAATTCAAGCAGCTCCTTGCCAGCGCCGCACGTGGTTGAGGTTGTAAGTATATGGCTACACATCATTCAGGTAAGCTCTTAACAAAAATCCGGAGCAATTTGAGATCAGGGTTTTGCAGAATGTAAACAAACGGGAAATGATGATTGTAATATTGCAAGTAGAATTTCAAACAGAGAACACATACGACTTGGTTATAAGTAAATACAATATAATCCAGGAACCAAATACAGAATCTTTCAAACACAATAACAGACTATAATCACGTACACATTATTATAAATAAGACAAGACACAAACGTACACAGTACATTGAAGAAAACTCAACATGGACAAGAATGTATACAGTACATGAAAGCGAATCAATTTTATAAAAACTATTTGAATCGTCACGATAAAAACAGTGACCAAATGGGCTCCATAGCCTAGGAAGGTCTGTGTGTTGATTTAAAATAGAGGCTCATAGAAGCGAATTTTACCAATAAAGGGTCCAGTGCAGATTAGAAGTAAGCGCTGGAGTTTTGGAAGCTGTAAACAAGAAACAAACGACGTTTGAGAGTATGACAGAAAAGTGATGAATGGCTGAATCACAGATATTTCCAACCAACCATGAACACCGTGGGGGAAATATCAAGGTTTGGGGCCTTTTCACATGATTTGCTGCAGGGAATCTAGCTCAAATCCACGCCATTTTTTGTTGACCCTCCGCAGAATATCCGGACTTCTTTCATTAAATTATAATATTTCAGTTTGCTTATCCACTTGAGTCGATGGTTTTGTATTTCATACATTCTATAAAATTACAGTGGGTGTCCAAATTTGTTGCAGTATACCATTTTAGTCTATACGTTAATTTTTCTTTTCCGTGTGTTTATTTTCAACTCCAGTAAACCACTCCAATCCATCCACTATTACGTGCTAATATTTTAATAAGCGTATGTGGTCCCACTGAAAACTAAGTACTACATGTTTATTCTTCCTTTCGTCTACCGCGACATGTTCAGTAAAGCAGTTTTTTTTGTTAAATTTGCTACTATATTTGCTACTTTTATATTATCTCTACATCAATAACATTTATTTAAACAGTGAATTTTTCCTATCAGTTTGATTTTGCTTCATTTTTCTTTCCTTTTCTCTCCATAGGAATCTCATAAAAAATCTCCAATTTACCATCGTTCTTCAGCACTCCTAAGGACGCCATGAACACATGTTTCGTTATTACTTATTGAGAGTTTAATTCTTATGTTGCTGTGGCAATCGTTCGCTTCGCGACAAATACAGAACCCAGTAGAACACGTTGATGGCCAGGAACAGCAGGGGGAAGAAAATCCGCGATGCCCGGTCTATCTTGGACACCGAATTGAAGCGGGGTGTCCTTTTCTTTCGTTTCCGACGGCGTTGAGTTTGGATGGAACCACCCAGAGGTAGCTGGAGGGAACTTCGCTTCGTCGACGGCACCGGTGTTGAGAATGAAGAACTTGCAAAGCTAGGTGGAGCTAGGTCCGGTTCCTTGTTGCTGAAACAGGAAAGGTCGACCCAGGAGATTTTTGAAGACTTCCGAACCGGTGTCATCGGGATTGAGCAAATCGAAAGTGGGATTACTTCTACTACTTTGGCATCAGCCCCGCCGGCTCCGCTGATGGAAGTTACGGTTGAACATCGTTTGGATGAGATTTTGATCGAATGAAGATGGGATCCGTCTCTGCCGTTGGCGCCGCATTCTTGGTCACTGTCCTCATCGGAGCTGGATGTCAGTTCGTCTGCACTAAAGTAGCACTCGCCAGAGCCGTACTTGGTGAAATAGTGCACCACTGCAAATTGAATGATGGTCGCAAAAATGAATGCAAAGGAAAGAAAAACGAAAAAGTCCAGCGCCGTTGGGTAAGGAACTTTCGGTAGATCCGTGCGGGCCTCCAGACCGAGGAAGGTCATCGTGAGCACGGTGGTGATGCCGAGAGACACGCTGAAATGAATTTTTGGTTTATCTGTGGGGTAAGATATGTGTCGGTGGGTTGAAAAATTACCGGTCTGCCGTGGCTTCACGGTTTAGCCAAAAGGAAACCCACGATAGAACGACCAGCAGCACACATGGCCCGTACACCTGGATCAGGAAATTACCCATGTGACGTTGTAGGTGGAAGCTTACCAGCAGCATCGAGTAATTCGCTGTGTTGGAAAGGGAGAAAAATAAGAATATGTAGAAGTCTATGAATAACATTATACACGGGGAAGAATTTACAATATATCATGGGAAAACATTTTTGGCAAAAACCACTGAATATGAACCTCATCATGTACTTGAAAGTAACCAATCGCAGGACTCAGCTCGCCACGTTATCTTTCCAACTAAACAAGCCCCCATTCTAGAAGCGAACAAGGGCAACCGGCATCAGTGTCTCTGCCAGTTTGTAGCATCAAGGCAGGGCCACTACCACTTCAACGAGCTTTCATTATTATCTGGCATATATAATATAATGGACAGCAGCCTGTAGGATGAATGTTACAACATCAAATATGATCCTATCGAATAGGGAATCCCTTTAAAACGCCGACGTTGGCCCAAATGGGTTAAAGTGAGTAGGTACTTTCAAACCACAAGGATCCTCCATCGTTTGCGAAATCGAAGATGTGTATCCCCAATACTGCATCATTTACATTTTGGCACGCTTTCGTTCGTTTGTTGGCTTATTTTGAAATGGTTGGTTAATCCAAACATTTGAGTGCCCATAAAGCATCAATTTCTGATGAAACTCCCGGACCAAACTGTGTAACTGACTACGGTGCGATTCTACCGCCACGGCTCGCTGTTTGCGATGTTTGTATTTACATTGATCCGTCGATACCGAGCCGTGCAATCAATTTCCAGCAGCTTCACGTTGTTTGCACCGCGGCAATTGATTATCCTCAATTAGTCGAGTTGAAATGCGGTGTAACTGACGGGACTCTGTTTGGTTACAAGTGATTTGATTGGATTGACTGCACGATGAAATTGCAAATCTGGTTTTGATTTAAGAGGGCTGGTTTTGACGGAAGCCAGCGCTTAATTGACTATCGTAGATGTATTTTAACGCCGTGTGGTGCAGCCTTTTCTGGGACCGGGAGCGAATTGTGGGAGAAATGCACCGGGGAAATTGCATTAATTTCTATGGCATTTTTTTTAATCAAAATATCCACTGCATCAAGTTGAATGCGGTTGAAAATAGAGAGAAAACTTCCATCGATTCCATTCCGGTACAGGTTCTATAATATTTAGTATAGGAAAATATACCTGAGATCAAATTGGAGCACTGAAGCACTTCAAAATCCTATGTCTTATAAAATATGTATCCACATTAATCCGGACACCTTCAAATCATTGTAACTTTTGAAATATTGCACGTAGGAATGAAAAATTTCACTGTGGTATAGCTGAGAGTCTATGATGAAAAAGACTATGATTGATGTTTACATGTCACATTCCATGTTTAGTATTCAAGATGGTGACGAAAGAAAAACAAGTGCACGAGCGAATTTTGTACGAGCCTACGGCAAATCCTGACTTGTCAATACGGGACCTTGCAAAAACATTGGATTTGCCTAAATCTACTGTTAACGATGTGCTCATCATTTTCGGAACGTTCGACGGTGGAGAGGAAACCAAGAAGTGACAAAAACATTGGACGCGCTGATCCTGCATGGACCGAAAGGCGAAAAGGATATTAACGAAAAACCCAAATCTCTCCATTCGAACGGTGGCTCGTAAAATAGGGATGTCGCCTGGTTTTGTCCAAAAATCAAAACAACGTTTGGGACTTAAGTTGTATAAAGTAAAACAGTTCCAAATCGCAACGACAAACAGAACTTGGCAGCAAAATCACGGGCTCGACGTTTGTACTGCGAATATTTGACGAGGTTTTCATGCGTTGTTACGGACGATGAAACTTATGTCCTGGAGGATTTCAAACAGCTTCCAGGGCTGGCTTTTTATTCTGCTATGGCCAGAAATGCTACAGCTGAGCATTTCAGAACGAAGAAGGCATCGAAATTTCCCAAAAAATACCTTGTGTGGCAAGCAATTTGCACGTGTGGCAAAAGAGTAAATCTTTCGTCACTACAGGCACAATCAACAAGGAGATCTATCAGAAAAAGTGTCTGCCGAAGCGATTGCTACCCTTCATCAAAAGTCACAAAGAAAAACCTTTGTTCTGGCCTGATTTGGCATCATGCCCCTATGCTAAAACTGTGATTACCCAGCAAATCAAGTGAAAATTGTACCAAAAACCTCAAACCAACCAAAATGGCAAGAGCTACGACCAAACGAGAGATATTGGAATCAAAGACATCAAACACTTCCAGCAGATTTGGACAAAGACGGATTCTACGATTTCTGAAGAGTGTGTACAAACCCTAATGGACGGAGTTAAGCGCAAAGTTCGAAAATTTTATGCAAATACCGAATAACTATATTTTGTCTTCATGAATTGTTAAAACACATCCCATGAATCTGAAATAAACAACTACGACGGAAATACAATTTGAAATTTATGTTTTATTCATGTTTTGAGGTGTCCGAATTATTGCGGATACAGACCTTAATACCCCTTGCTTTTCGAGAAACACAAATATCAGCAACAAAGCGATAAATAATCGATATTTTTGTTTTAGCTTCGTCACACTAATGAAGTAGAAAAATCGTATAGCTGTCGTTTAGAGTCGTTTTAACGGTAACCAGAAGTTTGCTGAAAAGCATCAACAGTACTTACGAATAGGGATGGTCATACCATCTACTAGAGTCACAATTTTGGTTATACATAGGGTGTCTCACAATAGTTGTCCCTAAAATAAAATGGAAGTACAACAAAACAAATCATAGCAGTTATTTTTCATTTGAAAGATACATGTTATAGAAATAATCCATATAAATCCAATTTGAATCTCTCGCCCTTTTCCTTGATAACTTAGCGCAAACGCTTTGTAAACCCATCGCAGCTGGCACGCACGATTTCCTGAGGAATTGGGTCCCAAATATCAACCAAATGTTTCTTGAATCGATCTAAAGTAAGCCCTTTCGTAAGGCCTACATGGCGAAGCATATAACCCCAAACAAAGTAGTCAAGTGGGTTGAGATGCGGTGAAGCTGTAGGCCATTCGTCGCTTGTGATGACATCGGGTAAATTTTATTATTCAGTGTTGATTTTTACGTTAGGTTCTATGAAGAGAAGGGGAAGTTATCCTTTTCGTGAAACGGCGCCCCACCCATGATTTTTGCGTTCTACAGCTAGTTTATCTCTTGGAATATTGGCAAGACTTTTACCATACACACGATCATTTTGTTGATTATGACTGTCCTGAAGAAGGAAGAGCTTTTCATCCAAAAACAAAATCTCGCAGTAACCGTGTCGAACCAAAAGATTTCTGTTTCTTTGGACCCTGGCTTGCTTTTTACGCTTGGGCAACCCTGAACCCGTTCTTTCTTGGACGGCTTGCATTCCAAATCATGTTTGAGGAGCCTGTTCATTGAAGCAGGGGACATTTGAAATTGTTTGTTCAATTCACGGATTACGTCTTATTCGCTCCCTCACACATTTGAACTTTTTCTTCGTTCTGGCAGTTCATATGGCACCTCCTTTTTGTTGAATATGGACATTACCAGTTTCCTGGAACCGTTTCAAGGTACGAAAACAAAACGCTTACTCACTCCGAACTGCTTAAGGCTATTGAATATCTCACACGGTCTAAGCTTTTGCTAATGTAATTTTAAAAATTGTTTCCGTATGGCTTCCATGGTAGCTGATAAATATAAACAAACGGAATCGCTTATTTTTCTTCAGCGATAAGCTGTCAAAATAATACACCCAAAATGGGTATAATCAATTCCGCTGTTAAAATTGGCCAGCTGAAATAAACCAAAACGGAAAAATTGCGACACCTATTGTATGACACATTGTATAGTGATGGTTAAAATGGTGACATGACCAGTTGAGAATAGAATGTGCAAGTTGAGAATCAAAAGCCGTTTTTGTAATGCCAGCATAATAAATATGCACACCCCGCATCTAGCAAGTGACGATATAGATAACCCAAAACACTATTTAAGTCTAATATGCAACTTTTTAGCTGATGTATGATTATATTATGATTTTATTATGGATATTGACCAGAGTTTTATGGGTCATGAATATGTTTTTTGTGCAACGATTTTAATTTTTTAATGTATCGTTTATTAGTTTTTATATGCAAAAGAATGTTTGCCGTATGTTATGTAACGGGTGTTTAATATTAAATGAGAATGATTTCAACACCTTTCTGTTATTAAAGAAAAGAGCGTAAATTTTTCTCTCTCGAAGAGAATTGCTCTCTGGACTCCCTAGAAATGGGTGGCGGCATGTTTCAGTTCAATCAAAGATGGCGTGGAAACAGCAAGCACTCCGCGAGCGTGTTGTACGGTTTTACGAAACGTAGGTCATTGTGGAAAAAAATTCAAGGTGGAAAAAAGTTCACTTTTGAGACGAAAACGTGCCCGTGAGTACAGTTGCTAGACATGGTTGGTGAAGCACGGGTATCTCCAATAAGACACATTTTCTTGAGGATCAGTTTCCATTTGATTGTTCGTTAAGAGTCTCTCGTGCTCTCAAGAGACTTCGGCTGCAGAAATAGGACGATAAAACAATGAAACATCTCGCATAACATTGGAAAAGGGCCTATGTTTGTTGATCGGTTCTCTTCATCGACTTTCTCTTTGGTTTATCACGGCTTAAACAATTGAATTCATGCAGCTTATGCCAAAAAAGGCATGTTGTACATCGAACAATAAATTCTATGGAAAATGATTTTGCTGCCGTGTTATTCATAGACGAGAAATTCGAAACCAGAATTGGTGAAGGCTCTTTTTACCTAGCCTCCAAGCCAAGCAAGGCGAGCCCTAATATCTCAGAACACTCGGACGTTGTTACACATGTACCAAAAGGAAAAGGTGTAACTACCTGAGGAAAGGATTATACCAAATAAATAACAATTTCTTGTATCAGATTATCACAGATTGGTCACTATATATGTTACCCTTGATGCTGAATAAATAAACACTAAATGTTAACATAAAAGTACTCATTATTATCACTGAGGTCATCCTGAAAACAAATTCTATAATTTGAGCAAATTTGATGAAATAGTTTTGAATTGATATCAAATTCTCACATCAACAAATTCCGTCAAAAATACGTAATTTCTTGTTCAAATATGAGACTAATATTCATAGTTTTGCATTCAACTACCCGTGCAAAGGTTTATACCAAATCGATAACAAAAAATAATGCTAGATTAGCATTCTTTGAATACTGAATATGTTATCAACAAGCTTGAAAAAACAATTAAAATAACATAAGAGAGAACGTAAAAATACTCTCTGGATAACAGAATATTAACAAATTCTAGTATCATTGCACAGTAGCCCAGTAAGCTACTTTAGGCGGATATGGGGCTTTTCATGGAAATATGTGATTTTAGAGCTTTGGTTACTCCGGAGAACTTTGCCTTTTCTTTATTATAGAGACTTTCAGCCCTTCGCTGGTTTTTCTCTTATTCTGAGAACTTGTTGCAAACTTGTTGTACTACAATTTGTATGAAAGTATTTTTTTCTTACATTAAATGCAAAAGTGGCGCATACGCTAACTTTTCAACCATTAATTTCTAAACGTCAGAGCGAAACACTTTATTCGTGTGTTCCTGATGTAACACGATCAGTATCAATAATTGTAATGTGAGACCGTTGGCGAAGAAAATAGTTCAAATATTCAAGATTTTTTCGATGAGAAGATATGTCAAATCTCGGCGTGACACTTGTTGAAAACTCACTATATAATGTTTTTTTTTTCATTTGACTACTTTGATTTCAAAAATTAGCTAATTGAAGACAAAAAATTGTTCTTTGTTGATTTGAGATCCCTCCCTTTCTAAAGGGGGGAACCTATTCAAATGAAACGCCAATCCTTGCATAACTCGAGAACTAATAAGAGAAATAGAACAAAATTTCGCATGTGGAAGTTTTTGAAGGAGGGAAATGTTTCTATGGTGATTTGAGACTCTTCCGTCATATGAGGAGGAAGGAGGGGGGGGGGTGCTCTCAAACAAATGGAACCCAAATTTCTGCATAACTCGAGAAATAATCAAGCAAATGGTATCAAATTTGGAATGGATGAGTTTTTTAAGGCATGATATGTTTTTATGGTGGTTCAAAGCCCCTCCTCCCTTTAAAAAAGGGGGCTCTCATACAAATGAAACAAATTTCAACCAAACATGAGAACTATACCTACTGCTTTGCAAATTTGTATTCAGTGGTTTTTGGGTCCGGAAAAGCATCTTATGATAGTTCAAGAGCCCTCCCGCTTCTAGAAAGGGTGGGATCCCATGCAAATGAAAAACAAATTCCTGCATAACTCAAGAACTAATCAAGCAAATGGAACCAAAATTGGTATGGGTGAGTTTTTGAAGGCAAGAAATGTTTTTGTGGTAATTTAAGACCTCTCCTCACTCTTAAAAGGGGGGCTACCATACATACGAAACACAAATTTAAACCAAACATGAGAACTATCCCTACCGCTATGCAAATTTGTATGCAGAGGGTTTTTGGGTCCGGGAAAGGATCTTATTATAGTTCAACGCCCCTCCCGCCTTTAGAAAGGGAGGCTCCCATGCAAATGAAAAAAAAATTTCTGCATAACTCAAGAACTAATCAAACAAATGGAACCAAATATGGCATGTGCAGGTTTTGCAGGCAAGAAATGTTTCTACGGTGGTTTGAGACCCCAAGCAAAATAAACCAAATTTAGCATGTGTGAGGTTTTAAAGGCAAGAATGGTTTCTATGATGGTTTCAGATTCCTCTTCGCCCTGAAGAGAGAGCTCCTATACAAATGAAATACAATATTCTGTATAACTCGAGAACTAATCAAGCAAATTGAACCAAATCTGGCATGTGGAGGTTTTTGTAGATGAATACTGTTTCAATGCTAATTTGAGACCCCTCTCTTTTCTGAAGGGGGGGCTCCCATATAAATGAAACACAAATTTATGCATAACTCGAAAACTAATCAAGAAAATGGAACCAAATTTGTCATATAGAGGTAATTGAAGGAGAAAAATGTTTCTATGATGATTTGAGACCCCTCCGCCTTCTAAAAGTGGAGGGAGGGATATCCCATATAAATGAAACACAAATTTTTTTATAACTCGAGAACTAATCCAGCAAATGGAACCAAATTTGGCATATGGAGGTTTTTGAAGGAGAGAAATGTTTTTATGGTCATTGAGACTCTTCCGCCTTCTGAAAGGGGGGGGGGGGGCTCTCAAACAAATGAAATACAAATTTCTGCATAACTAATAAAGCAAATGGAATCAAATTAGGCATGTGGATTTTTTTGAAGGTCAGACATATTTCTATGGTGGTTTGAGACCCCTATGCCCTCTGAAAGGGGGAGGGGGCTCTCATATAAATGAAACGCAATGTTCTGCATAACTCGAGAACTATTCAAGTAAATGAAACCACATTTGGCATGTGGGGGTTATTGGACACAGGATTTTTATTTATATTAAAATGGATTTCTGTCTGACTGTCTGTCTGACCGATCGGAGTGAAAATATGTATGCAGGTATTTTTGGGGCTGGGGAAGGTTCTTATGATTGTTTGAGACCGCTTCCCCCTTCCGGCTCGCATACAAATGAAACACAAATTTCTGCATAGCTTGAGAACTAATCAAGCAAATGGAATCAAAAATGGTATGCGGGTTTTCTTTAATGCAAGAAATGTTTCTATGGTGAATTCAAACACAAATTTCAACCAATCCTGAGAATTATTCAGGCAACTAAGCCACAAACTGTGTATTGTCTGGGTAAGAAGAATATTCTGATAGAAGTTTGAACTCTCTTATTACTCAAAAAAAAACTCATTAAAAAAAGCGTCAGTTCTTTGTAATGTTCATTCATTTAGTTGCAGGCGTAGCAACGCTCGCACCGGGATCCGCTAGTCTATATAAATAAAAATGAGTTGGGGTTTCCTTTGTCACGATTTAACTCGCGAGCGGAAGGACCGTTTGGCAAGATTTTTGCTTTGTTGGATTTGTCTTGGAAACCGGAAGGTTCTTATGGTGCTTTGAAACCCCTCCCTTCTCTGGAAAGGAGGGCCCCATACAAGTGAAGCACACATTTCTGCATAACTCGAGAACTGATCAAGCAAAGGAACCTAAATTTAGTATGCGGAGTTTTTGGAGGCAAGCAATGTTTCTATTGTAATCAGAGACCCCTCCCTTCTCTAGAAAGGGAGGCTCTCGTACAAATGAAACAGAAATTTCTGCATATCTCAAGAACTAATCAAGCAAATGGAACCAAATTTTTCATGTGGGGTTTTCTGGAGAAGAAACATGTTTTAATGGTGGTTCGAGACCCCTCCTCTCTCCTAAAAGGGGTGTTGTCATACAAATGAAACTTTTATTTTTCTTAACTCTAGATCTAATAAAGCAAATGGAACCAAATTTGGCAGGTAGAGGTGTTTGAAGGCAAGAAATGTTTCTAAGGTACATCGAGACCCCTCCCCTCTCTCTCTCTGTTAGGTTGGGGGGGGGGGGGGTGCTCCCATACAAATGAAACAAAAGCTTCTACATAACTCGAGAGCTAATCAAGTAAATGGAGCCAAATTTTGCAGGTAGAGGTTTTTGAAGGCAAGAACTGTTTCTATGGTAAATCGAGACCCCTAAGCCATCTGTAAGAGGGGGGCTCTCATACAAATGAAATTTCTGAATAACTCGAGAACTTATCAGGTTAATGGAACCAAATTTGGCATGTGGAGGTTTTCGAAGGCAAGAAATATTTCTAAGTTGACTCGAGCCCTTCCCTTCTCTGAAAGGAGGGCTCATATACAGATGAAACACAAATTTCTGAATAACTCGAGAACTTTTTAAGTTAATGGAACCAAATTTAGCATGTGGAGGTTTTTGAAGGCAAGAAATGTTTCTATTGTGGTTTGAAACTCCTACACTCACTGAAAGAGGGGTCTCTTATACAAATAAAACATGAATATCAGCATAACTCGAGAACAAATCAAGCAAATGGAACCAAATTTGGCATGTGGAGGTTTTTGGAGGGTAGATTTCTATATACATAAAAATGAATTTCTGTCTGTCTGTCTGCCTGTCAGACCATTATAGACTCAGAAATTTCTGAACCGACCATCGTGAAAATGTATATGAAGAGGTTTTTGGGGCTGGGGAAGGTTCTTATGATTGTTTGAGCCCCTACTCTCTCAGGAAGGGGGGCTCTGATATATATGAGACACAAATTTCTTCATAACTCGAGAACTAATCAAGCAAATCGAATCAAATTTGGCATGTGGGGGGTTTTGAAGGCAAGAATGTTTTTATGGTGGTTCAAGACCCCTCTCCTTTTTGAAAGGGCGGGGGGTTCAAACAAATGAAACTCAAATTTTTATTATAATCGAAGAGCCCGTGTGATGGTTCGAGAACTAATCAAGCTAATGGAACCAAATTTGGCATGTGGGGGGTTTTATTTATTTATTTATTTATTTATTTAATCAACTCAGTTCATCGGACTTATTGTCTACATGATACAAACTTAAAACTAAAACAAACGAGCATTACAAATACGAGCCAAAAAGTGAGCTGAAGATTCGCCAAATTCAAACAATTCTTCGACAGTCGTAAACGCTCGCATCATAGCTGATAGAGGTTCGTTGTTTCCAAACGCTGTTCGATGGAATCGGGGTTGAAGAAGAGTACCACTCCGTAATGCTCTTGGAGGAACTCGGATGTTCAGTTGAGAGAGAAGCCTCGAGCAGTCGACCTCTCCATTCAAAAGTTTAGCAACAAAACCGCTTGTTGATTTTTCCGTCGGCGTTCCAGAGTATGCAATTGCAGCAGATTGCAGCGATCTGAATACGGCGGGAGATTTTGCGGATCACGCCATGGTAGATTACGCAATGCCATCCGGATAAACCTGCGCTGTATTGTTTCTATCCTCAAGCTCCAAGTCAATTGATAAGGAAGCCAGACCAAGGCGGCATTTTCTAGGATCGGTCGTACCAGTGAGCAGTAGAGAGCTTTCAGGCAGTACGGGTCAGTGAAGTCTCTTGAGATTTTTGACACAAACCCTAGCTGGCGATTAGCCTTAGAATTTTGAATGCAATCATTGTATGGTGGTTTGAGAAACCACCCCCTCTGGAAAGGAGGGCTCCCATACAAATGAATCACAAATTTATTCCAAAACTGAGAATTATCCAGGATACTTAAACACAAAACGTGTATTTCTCGGGTAAGAAGCATGTTTTGATAGAAGTTTGAACCCCTGCTTATTCAAAAAAAAACTCATTCCAAAAAAAAACCATAAACTTGCCAGTTACATTAAATTTTCATTCATTTAGTTGCAAGTGTAGCAGCGCACGGACCGGGTTCAGCTAGTATATTATAAAGCCTTTATCTATCTAATCACGTGGTATTTGTCATATACTGAACAGAGATAGCCATGATTTTTATTACAACTCCCTAATTTTTGTATTGCTGGTTCAAATCGATGACCATGCAATGATCATGTAGAAACACATTGTAGATTAGATCATTTCATGAAACTTTGTAGGAGACAAAAACTTTCTATCTCTTACCTAGTCGAAATTGTTGGGTGAAAGAGGAACGAAAAATGTAATACCCCTTACAACTCGTTTTTTTTACCATCACTTTTTGAATTGAATTTTTCCATTTTTTTAATGCTATACAAACTTTTAGGTATACCCGATATACACGTTTTTGTAGGAGACAGCTAATCATTATCTCATCATTTAAAGGATTTACGTCGGTATTAATGATTTCTTTAAGCTATCTTTGAGAACGTGTAGATTACAGGTTAGCAAGTATTAGCAGCTAAACTTAACATTAATTTATTCAGCAACTGATAACTTCTAAAATGATGTACAAATTATAGGGTGGTCTAAGAGGACACTTAACAAATTTTCAAAACAGTAACTAAGCATCTTATTATATTATGTTGTATTTATTCTGATTTTTCACTTTTTTTCATTATTATATTCACATAAGCTTTATTATCTAACATAGTGGCCGTTCTTTTCCTTTAAACAATAATAGCACGTCTAAATATTTATTCAAAAAGATGAAAAAATCTCTATAAATTCAACATAATATAATAAGAAGCTTAGTTACTTTTTTGAAAATTTGTTATGTGCCCTCTTGTACCTTCTTAATTTGTACATCATTTAAGAGGATATCAATTGCTGAATAAATTAACGTTAAGTTTAGCTGCTAAAAAAAAGTTATGGTAAGAAAACGAGGGTATTACATTTTTCGTTCCTTTTTCGCCCTACAATTTCGTCCAGTTAAGAGATAGAAATTTTTTTTTGTCCTACAAAGTTTCATGAAATGACATAATCTATAATGTTTTACTAGTTGGTCATTGATTTGAACCAGAAATAAAAAAGTTTGTTTTTTTTATGTAGGTGTATACCTTCAATAAAATTTGTTAACATATAAATAAAGTGCTAAAAAAATCTAGCAACATTGTAAGAAGTGTATCGAATATAAGCTATCCACATACATTTGCGTTGTACGCATGTATTTGTGATGGTTTTTCATGCTCTGAACACTGCATGCTATGCGTTTGACTGTCAGCTTTCTTTTGTTTACTTGTTTGTGCGGTTCAAATTCTGCGTTTTCAAAATGTCGCGTATTGAAAAGGAAGTGAAAATTAAGGTTCTGGACACATGGCTAAGTGAGAAGGGTATTACTATGCGAAAATTGGCAAAGCGGTTTGGAATTCATCGTGCGAGTGTTAAAACCATCATTAATAAGTTTGGGGAACACTATTCTTTGGATGAGCTACCAGGAAGATGCAGAAAACCCGGTTCTTCCAACCCGAAACTGGAGCAGAAAGTGGTATCTCTAATCATGAAGAACAAATCAATGTCAATACGTGATTTGGCCAAAAAAGCAGGAACGAGTGTCGGAATGATCCAGCGTATCAAGAGGCGAAACCACCTTAAGACCTACAAGAAGCAGAAAATCTCGAAACAAAGTGCAGAACAGAAGAAGCGAGCAGCAACAAGGGCCCGGAAATTGTATTCGCGTCTTTTGCAGCGTCTGGATGCATGCGTTTTGATGGACGATGAGACCTATGTAAAGGAGGACTTAAAAACCCTTCCAGGTCCACAATACTTTACTGCCGTCGTTGGGGAGGATGTGAGCGATGCGGACAGGTCGATTCAAGTGGAGAAATTCGGTCGAAAGGTACTGGTATGGCAAGCAATATGTTCCTGTGGTTTGAAGTCAACCATTTTTTACACTACCGGAACTATAAATGCGGAAATCCAAAGTTCGAAAATTTGTGAAGGAATAACTTAAATTTCATCCGGTCTTCATTATGTTCAAGTTTAACCTCGTACAATAAAGGTCAATTTTTTGTATGAATAAAATATCGGTTTTCAACATAATTTGAAAGAAAGTTTGTGGATAGCTTATTTTCGATACACTCCTTACTTGACATCAATGGGCCACACCTAATAGTTTCGCCGCGAATACCCATGTCCTACTTTTTTTTTATTTCGACCCACTGGGTCATCTGGAAAAGCGACGTCTCTTCGCCGGGAAGATGGTTTTCCCCAGCACTTTCAGCCACTCAGGCATTACCGGTCTTGACTTACGTTTCCGCATCACAATGTCCATCTTATCCAGGAAATTCTCTACCATTTTACTGGTTCAACTTGCGTTACGAGCACTCGATCTTAAAAAAGTATGTAAGTTGCAGAAGAAATAAGCCGATCTGTCAAAGGATAAGCGTTTTCTAGTGAAATTTAAAAGAATTTGCTCGCGTTTGCTGGTGATAGTTTGTAAAAGTGTTTCAGTTTTTTTTAAGTTGGCAAGTGAAGGGGAATTTCCCAGTTTTCCCATTCCAATCGTTTTACGATCGTCAAAATGTTTTAATAAAAATGAACTGACAATGAACTGTTGTCAACTTTTCATGTACATAACCGGGTTGCTACGATTGGCAATCTGCATAGGTGGATTCACCACCAGGTGGTTGGTTAATCGCATTATAAGCCTTAAGAAACAGTTCATTTTTAATCCCTCAGTTTGAGAAGACACCAAGGAATGAACCACGAATTACATCGGTTTCTTGAAGAAGTGGCGCCACAGCGGACATGGTAGATCGCTCAAGTGAAAAGCGAACTGCGGACCCTCGGCAGACTTCGAGCCTGGCGAAGAGGGAAGATTTGGCGACTTCTGTAAATAAATATGGGAAAGCTCTTTAACTTATTCGACAAGCGTATTTCAGTAGAACAATGCCAGGTGTTATCGGGCTCTAGTCCTCACAAGTTCCTACCTCATGCTTCCACGGGTCAAGAGATGACAATGACCGCCAGCTAAGGGTTGCGTACTTGGGCACTGTTGTCCTTCTGACTTCAGCTAGATTGAGGAGGTGCGTGTCAAGTGTCAGTCCACCAAGGAGGTGCGGCTCAGACAGCGTCTGTTCTGGCATCCAATAGCTGAGTACGAAATGCTGTATCGCGTCAACTATACATTAGGTATTAGGTATTAGGTAAGGTAGCATACTGAAATCTTATCCTACCACAAAGAGTGGAAGTATTCTTTAAACGGTATATAATTTCAGATCATCCATGGAATTCCCAAGTATTGTATAGTAATTTTGAATTGTTTTATTCCCTCGTGGCTATGATAATGCAAGTTCGTCTACAATTCCAGCAGGATCAGCAGACATGCAGACATTACAAATATAATTGTTATTGGCATTTTATATTATAAAATCCCTTCACAATATTCTTTATGCCACTTTCAGTTTCGCATTTGCATCGTTGTAAGTTTTGGCCCACCTAACTCACGTTATGTATTTAAAAAGTTAGGGAGGTTTTTTATGTTTTTTCTTAGAAAGGATTACATACGACAAATTCTACAAAAAAATCTCTATCCGAAACCGTTCCCTACCAAAATTAATTCAAAAACTAACACTCTTTAAGATCCTACATTTTCTATTTTACAGACATAAAAAATCATGTATGGGCATAGGAAACAAGAGTTATCAATAAATTTCCCAAATTTTGTTTTTTTTTTTCAATTTCTTTTATTTTTCTAATTTGGCAGTAAGCATACTCAAATGAAATTTATTTCGCATTATAGTTTGGTGGTCTAAATTATTGCATTATATTACGTTGGAATTTTCGCCATCTTAGAGTTTCAATCATCAAACATCGCAGCGGAAGAGGCAAATAGCTGCATTGCATGACGCAGACAATTACATCTGCGGTAGGCTTTTGCACTTATTACTGAATGTATTTTTCGTTTCTGGTTTCCAAATGGACTTTTTACCAATTCTGAGCTGATCTAATTCATGCAGCGTTATATGCCATTTGGCTTGTATTTGAAATTATAGTCAATCTTTGTCATTGCTTCATCACAACTCACAATATCAATATATTAGGTAATATCGTTTTATTGATTTTACTTCTTAGATGATTTAAATATTATTTATTGTTCACTTTGTCTTTAACTCCCTTCTAATCAATCTTCCCTTTCCTTATTTGTTAGCTATTAGATAAGCAAACATAAAAGCGGATTGCTGTTATTACATCTGCATCAAGCAGCAAATAGTGACCATGGCAACATTCAATGTAAAAATATATATGTTAGTTTCGTAAAACTTCAATAGAATTAACAAATTTTTCAGGTTACCTCAAATCAAGATTTTGGTAAAATGCTGCTATCGCTGAAAACGAACGAAAACGTGCTTAAGCACGAACCACAGAACTCTACACTTGAACACTTTACAACATTTCTTGCATTTCAGGATCAACCGAATGGAGCTAATATAAAAAATAGATACGAGTGATTGCAGTATTTTTCATTTACATAAATATATACACTATTATATAAATATTTCATGGGAATGGGGGGCCATCAGGGCACCCGATGGAGCACTCTGGATGGAGAAAGTGGGAATGCCAACTCCCCATTGCTAACAGTTTGTGAATAGAGGGCGGGCTCTTCTCCCCGCCCATTGGGGCATCCTCACGTTAGATAGCTTGCTCTTTTGACCAATTGTTCAATCATGTTGTTGGAAGGAGATTCATTATATCTCTGTGGATACGTATAAGTGATGTTGCCTACCGATCCACCAAACCCCTTTTTGGACCTTCATACAATGGCATGACTAGGATAATCAGAGGTGGTACAGGCACTTCAATGGGTGGTAGAGCATATCATACATACATCATACATCGGAACAATGCCAGGTGTTGTCGAGCAATTGTTTTTTGTTACGAGGATTGGTAAATCCAATAATAGCAAAAATCAGCAACGTTCAACGCATATTTTTCAATAGGGTGAATCTGAGAGATTCTCTCGTGTCTCGGTATCTGTCATTTATTATAGCGCATTTTAAAACTTTCGAGGGATTCTTTAGTACAGATCAAAACACAAAAGTACTGGTCATGATACTGATACAAATAATGGAACGAAAAACGTAAAGGTGATCGGAATATGAATACAAGAGAAAGTAATCAAACAGAGTCGCTCAATGTTGAAAAAATGAAAATGAAAAATGTCCCTTGATCTATTCAAAAGCTTTATTTCCCATCTGGTTCTGCATTCTAAAATGCATTCAAAAAAATCATCAAGCAACATAGCTATAAAAGTCCTCGTCACTCACCCGCCGTTGGATGTACTCCTTGTCCACCAACGTGTCAATGCACTTCCGAACTAGTGGAACACTCGGTACGAAACGCATCGTCAGTTGATTCAAGACTTCGCTTACGAGCTGCGAGTGCTGCATGGTTTGTCGTGCCTTCATGATTCTCACAATCGTCGCCTGTACCGCATACTTTCGATCGTTTTCAATGGATCGAATAGATGATTCCTGCTCCGCCTTGAGGTCCACCTTCAACGAACGGTTAATGTTGACTCGAAGGTTCTTACTGCTGAAGGCTGCGTTCAGTTGAACTGATGATTCGGTGCTCAATTTTGCTTCCTCATTGCTTGTCAGTAGCTTCACGTTAATCAAAATTTTAATCACTTGTAACAGGATGGCTGGCTTCACATCGATTTGTTCAACCAACTGTTGAATGATCCACGATGTTCGGTGGTTGAATTGCGTCAAAACAGCCATCTGTAGTGTACTGGCCTGTATCGTGTACCGCTTGTCGAAGCAGGTCGTTGCGACTTCACCGCGTGACATGTTGTACAACCAGGTGAGCTTTCGTCCGGAAAAGTGGTTTGCGTAAAAGTTCTGAAACGATTCCACAGCTTGTTCTATCGAGAACGGGAGAGTCAGATTGAAGCTTGAGCTGAGTTGCCATGTTCCCTTCGACAACAGCAGAATATTGAAACCAATGTCGTTTGCCGAACAGCGAGTGCCCGTCATCTGATTGTATTTTTCACTGAGTGTTCTCGACATTTCGATGTCTTGCAGCATCCTGAGAAGTTTACGGACGTATTCGAAACCACAGGTAGCCTTCAATTTGGAGACCATCAACGCTTCGGCTTCCTCGTTGATCGAAAGTTGTAAGCACAGCCGTTTGGATAACAGCTTTACGTAAAACTTTTCAAACGCGTCTTTATCTCTGAGCAATTTGAACACACTTATCGCTCCGTCCAACGATTCGTTCAAGTTGTGTGCGTTCTGTTTTTTCCTGGAATTTTTCAACAGAATGTGGCAGTATTTGGCGAGATTTTCAGAACTTTTGAAAGAACGATTGCTGGCGCTTTTGATGCCGCTTTGGTTGACAATATTCGCGAAAGCCTTATTCATCGCCGTAATGAAAATTGCATCATTATTGAACGCGTCGTGTATCAAGGTTCTGATCCGTTCGTAAACCGTTAAAATCGTCTGCACGTAAAGCACTGGGTTACTGAATGCCGATTTGCCAGCCTTAAGCAACGCGCTAGATCCTTGTTTGTGAGTATAGTCTTCTAAATGTTTAGCCAATTCCGCTAGTACTGTGTCGGTGTTTAATCTGACAATCAATTGATAAATACCGATCAAAGCCGGTATTTTCTCCAATTCCAATAAAATTCTGAATTCATCGTAAATTGGAGACAAGTGATCCATTATCAGTACTCGCTCACAAACGACCTTCAGTTTCTGCTGAGTGATGTGGGGCAAGATGATTAGGGCACGCTTTTCCTCTTCTTTCAATCGAACTTCGACGTGCTTCAAATAATCCGATACCGAATAGTTATTCAGAAACAGCATGCTTTCGGTTCTGTAGAATAGCTCGCTATGTGCCAAGAATGTGTCCTCAAATTGTTGAACATACGAAGATGTTGGTTCCATATATAACAGTTCACTCGGATCCAGATTGCTACTTAGTTCGGCAAAGCTGTCAATTGTTGCTGTAATCAGTCGCGTATTGATGATTTCACCAGCTCGATCGCGATCAAATAAATTAATCATTCCCCTCGTGATCTGCTCGTACCTGTTCTTCAGAAGGTTTTCCCGCCAAGTATACAGCGCCTGTTGATATATTTCATAGATAGTGATCCGCCTTTCCGCACCTACACGTTTTTTCCACTGCCGGTTGAGATAGGTAAATAGGCCGTTGATAACTTTGCTCGAGAACTTATAATCCACCCATCGCTTCGTGTAGAAAAGCAACATTTCGTCATTCATCAAGTTGGAACATTGATCAAGCAAATGATGTGAATAGCGTTCCAAAAAAGTAATTACGTAGTAATACAGTTCCTGACCAAACCGTAAGGACTCATCTATTTGTTTGAAAGAATCAATCCGATAGAGCAGGTTCTCACTCAGCTGCCAGTTCAATGTCGAACGGTGGAACTCAACACTGCAGTTGTACACGTAGGTGTACAGTTCCATGTAGCGGCTAAGTGGTATGTTTTGGTTCGCTAGATAGATCTGCTGGATATCCGGCTCCATACTGGTCCAAATATAATTGATATTGACTCTCGGTCTGATCACTGACATGACGCACAATGCTTAGTTGAATAAAGCTGATTTGGGCTGGCTGAGTAGTTAACTTCCGCGAACGATGTATGCGCGATGCGACCGACGTTACTTTATCCCACTAGGTAGTGTTCGTGTGTGTTTCATATTGTTGATAGGTAAGTAGTATTGTACGGTTAGGTAGATCGACTGCATATAGGTGTTAAAATATATCGGATAAGTTCTAGCATTTCTTTGGTACGTTTTAAATGTTAGGTATATTTGCGTATACATACAAATATATTTAATCCTTAAATGCATACATTTTTGCAGATGTTTT
Organism: Aedes japonicus; assembly: GCA_034211315.2. NCBI lineage: Eukaryota > Metazoa > Arthropoda > Insecta > Diptera > Culicidae > Aedes > Aedes japonicus. The sequence goes on from JASCZW010003913.1 coordinate 89,488, forward strand.
TATTGGTTGTAATTGTAATTGTTGTAATTTCTTCCAAAATTTTTGGATTGGATTGGATTTCTAGATTTGAGAGACTTTCATTGTAGTTATAATTTTTGCAGCCGGCGCCATGGAACGAATATTTTCCAATATGACTTCCAATAGAAATATTAATTAAAATTCGGGCTGCAAAAAGGTGAGTCGCAAAAGAGCGTGCGTCCCAGCACCATAGCCCTGGTTCTCACACGTTCCTACCTCATGCTTCCACGGGTCAAGAGATGACAAAGACCGCCAGCTAAGGGTTGCGAACTTTCTTTCATTACATCACTCTAGAAATTTCAGTGAGCGAGATAAGGCGCTATAACCTTGGCAATTATTGCCCGGCTTTTGGTTCAAATGCCAAAAGTTCACCCACAGGCAAAAGGAGCATATACTAATCTTTCTAGCATCTATGCTCCCAACGATAAAGTACAAATTATCACACTGTTTAACTCTACATGGAAGCGTTTGGTACGGAAGGTCCACGCTTTCTTCCTTGGCTTGATTCAGAGTAGAAGAGCGATTTTAGATCTTTCCAAAATAGTAATTTCGTTAATTTTCTGCTTTGTTATTGTTATCTAGACAGTTGAGGAATTTGTTTTGAATTTGTTTAATGATGTTACCAATTTACCGAATAATTGAAACTGCACATGTTGGACATTGACAAGATAGTCAATGTAAAAATGACATGGTTTTCTTTTTAGACAATGACTCTTAGCTTGGATGAATGACCATAGCTGCTTTGTCAGTATAACCAACAATCAATATGCAACTAGCGATTTGAAGTACACCTTGCAATTACTTTTCGGTATTAGTATCTTTGTTGTTATTTTGACACAATATTTGAGAGTGTGTTGATGTGAGTTACGTTATTAGGGGCGAATCATTAAGCTTGGGACCAAGCTTGGGACCGGTGTGCTTGTACTTCCTGAGCCAAAAAATATATTCATTTTCTTCATGACTATTCACTCGCTGGTATCACCATGCATGGTCGACATTTAGCAGCACCGGCATGTTTCGGCGAAGAACTGTATTGGTCTTCTCCTGAAGGTTTCCCGCGGGGCATTCGAATTGTCCCAGAATGGCCAAAAGGGCTATGTTTCTTCCAACTTTTTTTTTCAACAGTCCTTCAGAAGTGTCAAAATAAGTTGGGATGGATGCAGAAACGTAACAGTATATGATTTAGGAAAAATCAAGAAACATCAAACTACTAGATGATTATTTTAGAAAGTTCATTCAGACTTTCTTCATTTCTAGCACATTTTTGATTATATTTGGATTATTACGAAGTGCTGTTTTTACGATAACCAATATTTTTCAATTGGCAAAAAGCTCATTATTGGCTTCGTCAGCGATGGAATTCTCACAAAAATATCAGTTCATCGTGCGCTACCTTTTCACTTAGAACCTTCCCGTTGCAAGTTTCACACGCCAACGTTTCTTGAGTGAACTTTTTGGGATGAGAGAATGAAACATCGCGAACTTTTTCTACTCGAGTCACCGACACGAGGATACGAATAAAATCAGATCATTTTTTCTCTCTATATCTTTACATCACATTCGTTCATGAAAAGCATTTCATGTAAGGGAACGTCCATTAATTACGTCACGCAAAAATTGCCTTTTTATAACCCCCCCCCCCCTTGTCACGTTTTTTGTATAGACCTTCAAATTTTTTTGCATGGATCGTCACGTTTTCTCAAATCCGCCCTCCCCCCCTACTGCGTGACGTAATTAATGGACCTTCCCTAAATGGAATCTAGACAGAACGATATCTCGCATGATGACTGTGTGGCCGGGGAGGTTGGGTTGAATTTGTCCTCAATGCGTCACGCCATTCCAGAAGATGTTTCCTACCACTCGACTTTTGTGGCGGCACAATACTTAAAAACAATCATCAAAACTCTTAAAAACAATCATCAAACAATCATCGCCTTCACATACTCGCTAGAGAAAAAGAACAAAGCCGAGGAGATATTTGTTAGGATCGGAACTCGAATACGAGTGAAACGTTGTGAGATGGAGGAATAAAAGATCTTTCGCGATGAGAAATGAAACGTTTCCTCACTCTGCGCTTTCATGAACTTTGGATTGTAATTCGTTCGCAAACTTCGAGTGTGACGTTTCTCGGCGATATATCTTTGCACTGAACAAAGAGTGAACGTTTTTTTAAAATGACTTTTCCAACACTGGGCTTCGTATAGGGTGTGCCAGAAAGCCTAAGCACGATTTTGATGCGCCACTGTTGTTAAAGATGACGTTTAAACAGCTAATCTTAACTGTATATTACTGTTCAGATTTCAATCTCTAATCTGCGATGCATTTCGCCAGAAAAACGCAACAGATCGTGCTGAAATGGTGCACTTTTCCCAATGTTTGACTGAGTCAGTTGGCGAAAAAAGAAGGTCTGAGCATCGGAGCAATTCGTAACGTGATGCGGAAGTATGTTGAGGAGTCATCATTTTAACGTAAACCGGGCCCTGTGGAACAAAACCTGGATCGGAAAATCATGCAATCCTTTGCTCTTCAAAAGGGTACTTCCTTTCGAGATGTGACAATCTCTTGCAACATGAGCATGAGCATGATTGACCGCCCAAAGTTGCTACTCTGTTATTGCCAGATTAGCTGTTGTTACAGAGATAACCAACTGATGATGCTTGAGGCTAGCATACATCCTCAATGTGTAAAAACTGGTAAATCCCAAAATACCGACGCCGGCCTCGCCCGAATGCAGGTCAAGTAGGGAATGGGCAGGAATATGTTGACGTGATACTCGCTTTGTTGGAAGCCGCGAACACCTCCGCACTTCCACGAGAAATCACTGGGATGTTGGATAAAATGGTTGGGTTTGCGGCGGGATTCGTTTTTGGTAAACGGTGTGCTAAACTCAACTGACGTCAGCAGCAAATAAGATATTTAATTATGTTCCTGGTTTATTCTCTGTACTGAGATGCACATTTAAGTTATTCAAATTTTGGTACCAATTTAAATCAATAGTAAGAATGCTGTTGGTGGCCAAGTGTGGATGGTTAGTTTTAGTAAAATACAAAAAATATGTTAAAAACATCGAGTTTGAGGACCGATTTAAACCAACATAAGTGATGCTATTGAGGCCATTTACAAGTGTGGGTGGTTTATTTGAGCAGAAAACAAAAATATGTAAAAAACCATCGGTCCTCAACGATTCAAACCAACAGTAAGGATGCTGTTGGGGCCACTCACAAGTGAATGGTTTATTTCAATGGAATACAAGAATACCTTAAAACATCGAGTTTGAGAACCGTTTTACTTCTACAGTAAGGTTGCCGTATGGGCCACTCACAGGTGTGGGTGGTTTATTTCAATGGAATACAAGAATACGTTGAAATATACAATTTGACGATTTTTAAACCAACAACAAGGGTGCCAAAGATAAGTTCATAGTGGAATTAAAAGGAATTTGCTCGCGATTACTAGCGAAAATTAAAAAAAGTGTTTCAAGGTTTAATTTTTGATTTTTTTAAAAAGTGATCAAATGAAGTGTTAAATTTTAAATTCTCCTAGTTTTCCAATAACAAGGGTGCTGTTGGGTCCACTCACAGATGTGGGTGTTTAATAGAAAACAACCTTATGCTACTCAGCAGTAATATATCTACACTATCTGAAACCACCTTCCCTATAGCCTTGAAGAATAATTTCTCTATTTTTGATGAAGTTTGCAGAAGCATATGATTTCTCATCTCCATGCGAAGCGCTAGGAGTGAACAGTAATATACGGAACTATCAATACACTTTCTCTTCATGTCTATTCGTTCTAACAATAAATTACAGTCCACTCCTAGCGCTTCGCATGGAGATGAGAAACTATCTGCTTCTGCAAACTTCATCAAAGATCGTTACTTCCACGCATGGTAGAATACAAAAAAAAAAACACATTCAAAGTGTTCTCTATGATTGTTTTTCGTGATGTGATGTGATGTGATAAGTACTCACCATCAGTGCAAGGATTACCTATGGCTGCAGGACTATTCTCAGCAGGTTGTTCTGAGAGAATAGCCTATGTGATGGAGGATCAGTCGATCTCAGTGAGGACCTTCGGAAGACTATGGCCAGAAGGCCGTGTGTCTTCGCATGACAAGGGACTGGTGACTCTACGAACCCTTGTCCAGTCAAAAAATCCTTCGACTGCCTTAGGCTTCCTCCACCCCCCTCCACCTCCTCCCCCCCCCATACCACCAATATATAGTTGATATAGGAACAGTGGAAATTTTTAGCATAAATGATAATTTATAACAAAAATTTAAGACAAAAAGAAATTTTCACGGCTATACTTATCTAAGATTCAATTAACACATTTATTTTTATTTTTATTTGTACTAGTAAGGGCTGATTTCTTCACCTTCACGTAGGCGTTCAACCAGATTTAACTATATGGGTAAACCTGGTTTACAATTTAAGCGAAGGTGAAGAAATTGGCCCTAGATGTGCTAAGATATTGCAAATTGCTACTGTTGTATGTATGTATGTATGTAAGGTAGCCACCATGTCTTCATGGCCGTGGCTTGGACGCAGCTCCACTTAATAGGGCCTGTTCATAAACCACGTAGACTATTTTTTGTACATCTCAAGCCCCCCCCCCCCTTCGTAGACTTTCCTCCATACAATTTTTTTTATTTTTTTATGGAGCGTACACTTTTGCCAAACCCCCCTTCCCCCCAGAAAAGTCTACGTAGGATGGATAGTTGAGAAGGGTGCTGCGTCACTCGCATTGAAACTGTTGGAGTAGAATTCACAGCATCACAATCGAATCGGTGGGATAAAGAAAAAAATACTGTTAATTCCCTCCTAGATTCAGACAGTCAATCAAACCATCGTCCGGCTTCAGCTTGAATGATACCCTGATGCTCTCTCCCAACCCAGTATTTATTATATATAACGTAAATAGTGTGTCATAATATGCAATATATGTAGTATGTAATAGAGCAATGAAATTCAATGAATATTCAATTAAAATATGTCATAGTTGGAATGCGTCACCCTGTAAATTTAATATGGTTATAAATAAAATAAAATGATGAAATAATTAAAATAGTAAAAATAGCCAAAACGAAGTGAAAAACAAGCAGCATCTGTCATATCAAGGCCCCATAAGTTATACGCTAAATTGCTGCGTGGAAAATCCGCTTGCGAAATAATTGATAATCAATCCTACGTGAAATTTGATTATAAGACGCTTTCAGGTGACCAGTTCTACGCGGTCCGTGTTGGTTAAACTATTGATGATGCCGATGTGTCAATATTTACCGAAAAATTCGGTAAAAGAATAATGGTTTGGCAAGAAAATTGTGAATGTGGAATGCTTTAAAGTCCGTTTGTAACAACAGATAAGATTTCTGCTGATGTTTACGTTCGGAAATGCTTGGAGCGGTGCATGTTCCTCATGATCCGGAAACACAATAATCCAGTACTGTTTTGGTCAGATCGGGCTTCCAGCCGTATAGCACTCCTTCCGGCTTTGTTGATAAAACTACATTCAAAACTGTTTTGTCCACCAACACCTCCTCTATGCAGCTTTAAAGCCGAAATGTGTACAACTCTATAGACGGTTGTGAAAATAAATTAATAAAACCTTTACAAGACCATACAGATTTTGAAAATATTCTAGTGAAAGATGTTATGACCACTTGAGAACTTTCATAAAACCTTTTGGCTGCCATCGCAACCAGCATAGGGTCTAATGGCTACAGCTGTCAAACTCCACTGTAACATTGTGGTTGGTTTTTGATGTTCTGCTTTGCTTGATTCTCTGCTCTTCTGATTCATTTGCCAGTAAATAATATCAGAGAAAAAGTTCTAGTGTAGCGGGAAATTTTGTTTGATAGGAAAATATTCAAAACAAATTAATTTTTTTTATCGCATATCATACTCCAAATCATATGCGCATACAGTTTTATGGTGAATATTGTCAAGATAGAAGCCGAAAATTTATGTGCCTCGGAAATAATGCGAGTTTACATCAACAAAAACAAAATTGAAACAAATATACTAAATAAATTAATCATGAATTCCGTGAAACGTTATGGAATTTAACCAAGTTATCTAAAAGAATGCCAAAATTGGCAGTTTATTCGTATTACATTGAAAAATTGATGTATTTATTTTTTCCACATTTCAATTAGTTCATATTTTTCAATATGGTGATTGGAAGAAATCACAGTTTTGCCAAAAAGCCAATCTATCTTCGCAATGGCAACTACAAAACTATTTGATCATTTGGTGAGGTTTCTCAATGCCAAATCCTCATTTGCCGTTCAATGCATTTACTGGAGACAAAATGGTTTTAAAATGCTTTATCAACTGAGATAAGATAATTTGAATAAACCCTTAAACGGCATTTCAAAACAGCATTTTACGAGTTCATAAAGTTGAAATAAAACCATTGGTAGGAGTAAAAGGAACATTAGAAGACAAGGTTTTAGGAACGTTGTTAAAAACTGTGCAGGTTCTCATGAGCCAGACTAAAATTTGAAACCTATTGGCACCTCTTACTGCCATAATAAAACCAAATTGATCTTTTGTGGCTTGATAAAGCTGGATGGTTTTGAATATATTACTTGGGTACGGCCAGATAACCACGAGTCCCAAATCTAGCCTACACGTCGTCTGGCGACATGTTCTTCTCCCTTATCCTTTGTTTTTGAATGAAGTGCTATATAATTTTTAAATATTGGGAACAGCTCATTCAAAATCACTTTTAAAAATCTCAAACAAAAACAAAGCAAACCACACAGAAGCAAATAATGAATTTTTACAGGCACGTAAAATTTCAACTCGTTTGATTCCAAGCCAAAACAGGCGTAAACAACGAAATTGTTTGCAATTTTTCATTCGCCATAAAACAATGTTTGCAAGCTCTCATACAACAGGCTAGATTCAGGCGATAGGTAGCTTAAATTTTATTGAAATATACCTCAGTATAGTAGTTGGAGTCTGGAGGACTGAATTGTATAGCGCCTTAAATATTAACTTTATCCAAAAAGTGTTTGCATACGAATGGTTCATATAGTCAAAATATGAAACTTTGTCGATCACAAAAAATGTCTATGTCATGTAGTTTTAGAGATTTAAGTCGTTTTTGACGACATACCCTTAAAAAGTAGTTTTTTTACTCAACTTTTTAAACATAATTTTTTTATGCAAACTATGATTCAAACAAATATAAACAACAAAAAATCACATGTTTTTGTCTAGACAGCATGTAGATTCATACTAGATTACAGCCAGAAAACAGTTGTTTACATTTGTTCAAGTCATAGTTGGCTTAAAAAAATATGTATGAAACGTTAAATAATTAAAACTTATTTTAGAGGGGTTGTAACCAAAAACGACTTATATCTCCTAAACTACTTTAAAAAAAAATTTTTTTCTCTGACAATGTTTCATATTTTGCGTAGATCTACATGTTTGCGCAAGAAAATATCTCTCTATCTTTTAAGGCAAATAAGTTATATTTTTATTTTTTCATAAAAGGCTATGATTTTTTTATTTGAATTTACCAAACTATGCGCAACTCATATGTTAACAAATCGTCTCCAAAAAACTTTTTGAATAAAGTTAATATTTAAAGCGCTATACAGTTCGTGATTTGACCATCTCCGACCACTGTGCACCGCAATGAGAAGTCCAGACAAAATCGTCAAAAGGTTTAAAGTAACAATTGTAAACAATTCAAGGTTAATTTCCTGGAATTGCCAGGTTGCCAACATCTATATCCACAACCGAAGGGAAGGTTTTAACTCCCTGAATCTCTTTCTGGTGCTATTTTGCTTGTGGGAGCAAACAGATCCCAAAAAAATACGCTAGAAGTCACGAATATTACTTTCGACCTTTTGACAAATGTTATTTTTGACCTTTTGACTATTTTGTCTAGAAGTATCTACGTGGAAATAACTGATGTAAAATAGAAATTACTGACGCTCCTATTACGCTGTGTCCCATAGCTGGAACACATCATAAAGGGCGATACGGTCAAAATTTGGTCAATATCAACTTGACGTATTTCTTTCAATTTTGCATTTAAAAAACCTGAACACCCCTCATTTTGAAGGTGTGTGTGTGTAGAATGTTGCTCCTATTTTGATTTTGGAATTCACTTTTCAGTTGTCAAAATGCCGTCCAAGCAAGAAGAGCAGCGTATCAAAATTTTGCTCGCGCATCGCGAAAATCCGAGCTACTCGCACGCAAAGTTGGCAAAATCGCTAAAAGTTGCCAAATCAACCGTTACAAATGTAATTAAAGTGTTTGGGGAACGTTTGTCGACAGCCAGGAAGTCTGGATCGGGGGGAAATCGAAAACCGGAAGCCGCTGAGACGACAAAGAGAGTTGCCGGTAGTTTCAAGCGAAACCCTAACCTATCTCTCCGAGATGCCGCAAATAAGCTGGGTGTATCGTCTACAACCGTGCATCGAGCCAAAAAACGAGCCGGACTATCGACTTACAAGAAGGTAGTGACTCCAAATCGCGATGATAAACAAAATACGACGGCCAAAGCGCGATCCCGGAGGCTGTACACGACGATGCTGACGAAGTTTGACTGCGTGGTAATGGACGACGAAACCTACGTCAAAGCCGACTACAAGCAGCTTCCGGGACAGGAGTTTTATACGGCAAAAGGAAGGGGAAAGGTAGCAGATATTTTCAAGCACACGAAACTGTCAAAGTTCGCAAAGAAATATCTGGTTTGGCAAGCCATCTGTACCTGTGGCTTGAAAAGCAGCATTTTCATAGCTTCCGGGACTGTCAACCAAGAAATTTACGTGAAAGAGTGTTTGAATAAACGTCTGCTGCCTTTCCTGAAGAAACACGGTTGTTCCGTACTGTTTTGGCCGGATTTGGCATCTTGCCATTACGGTAAAAGGCCATGGAGTGGTACGCCGCCAACAACGTGCAGGTGGTTCCCAAGGACAAGAACCCTCCCAACACGCCAGAGCTCCGCCCAATTGAGAAATACTGGGCTATTGTCAAGCGGAACCTAAAGAAGACCAAAAAAACTGCTAAGGACGAGCAGCAGTTCAAGGCAAACTGGCTTTCTGCGGCGAAGAAGGTGGACAAGGTGGCTGTACAAAATATGATGGCAGGGGTCAAGCGTAAGGCCCGGCAATTCGGATTTGGAAAAGCGGAAGCCTAACTGAATATTTTTCCTGAATTTTATACTAATTGAACTTGAAGAAGAAATTTAATTTGATTTTTTAAATAAACGATTTCACCGATTTACACGCGTTTTCCCTTGACCAAATTTTGACCGTATCACCCTTTAATAAGAAAATACCACCATATATGGTACACTCACTCTACGAAGACAACTTTCCCTTATCATGGAGATCCTCTCGTGAGTAGTACACGCGATAAAACAAAGGGGAACGCGCGATCATGATCATGTTCGATAACAAAAAAACAATGCGAGTGTAATTCTTTTGTTATCGAAGCCCAACAAACACACACAGCATGAAAATTGAACCGTTCGCGACAACTACGTTCAGAAGACTGCGAAAAAAACTGAGCCGATGTGTAACCAAATTCTTCAAGGCATACCAGAAGACTATCTCGATTATTCAGAAAGAGCCAGATCATATGGTCTGACAAACTGTGTCACCCACATGGAATTCCCCATACTTACAAACATACAGCTTCGCATTCGGATTCGACCCGTCCACGTCATCGTCCGCGTTGAGCACCGTAGCGCCCGCCAAGGCTGTGTTGTGGACGATACTGTCCGTCATGTTCCCCGCTGGACAGTCGACCAAATCGAACTGCGACAGCTTCATATCCTCGGCAATGGCCACGGCCGAGCGACCACTGTTCCACCGGTACAGGACATCGTGCGTTGTGTAACCAACTGGAAAGGAGAGCAAACGAAAAGGGATGAAAAGATGACGCTGAAACTCGCCGAACATAACAAGCTATTTGCACTAAGAAATGAACAGTAATGAATTTAATTGGGACGAGGCATCCCACCAAGGACGACTCTTGACTGTTTTGTTCTTAATCAACGGGCAACGACTGGGCAATTTCATTTCACTTGTACATGTTTAATGTAATTAGCTAAGGCGACAACAGAGAACGCAGGGCACTGTGTGGTGGACTTGTGGAAAGTTCTACGTAAGATTTGGTAAGTGTGATCCGATGTAGTTTCGTAATTTGAAACATATCCTAATAAGTAGCAATACTGACTTATGAATAATTAATGCTTCCAACGATTCAACACTTAGTCGCGAACGGTGGAAGGATGGATGGATTGTTTCCATTGGTCTTTCAGGATGTGCATCTTTTACAGGCTCGTAGCTCGTTGATGAATATGCTTCGTAACTTTTGCTTGAAGGATTCCGTTGGCAGACAGGCGTTTTGTAACACATGCAAGCACATAATAATAAAGCGATTTCAACACCACTATTGTGGCATGCTCGGCTCAGAAACACGCAAACTGCTACCGGATGGTACGCGACTAATCCGCTCACTTGAGGCAAAACTTGTGTCTGTAGCAGGATGAAGCAGTTGACGCTGGGAGCCTGTAATGGAGTTTTCGATGTGAAATGCATCCGTTGTTTCAACGGATTTAATTTATTCACTTTTGCTGGCACGCGATTGTCTTCTCTTCGGTTGTCCTACATATTATGCTGAAGGTATGATCCCGCATGAGTGTGTGACGAGCTTTCTCTTATTCTCGGAGAAGAAATTTAACTGTGAAAGTTGGGTCCTTTCCAGTGAATTGGCATTCCGGCTGAACGGCATACCATGGGGGAGATTTGTCCAATTCTACGGAACAATCCAACCATGGATTAGGATGGTTTCTCGAGAACTATCTCTCAAACTCGCTTGGATTACCATACAGATGAGGTTGGATTCCAGATTGTGAGTTTGGCTGAACATGCTAGAATCGAGTGCAATAATTAAATAACTTTAAGGATTGCAGCTTCCCTAAGAGGAATTACAGAAATTGGCACGTCCATCTGAATTTCTTCCATCTACGAACTGTTTACAACCAATAACATTTATCATCTTCTTGCTACTGTTTCCTCGCTGCCAACTGATGGCATAAATCATCGGAAGAATAATTCCTGTTTTTGAGTCAGTTTTTTTTCTGCTGTAAAATCGAAGAAAAACATATTCTGCACGATGCCAAAAACCACTCAACGCACTCCGGTTGGAAACATTCCCATACGTCTTTCCTCAAACCAAGAAGTAGATGGGAGAAGTATGAACAGTTCAGAAAAAAGACGTTGCGATGCATACGATTGAATTCCACAAGGCTTATGTGAGTGTGTTAAATTTCGATAATATTTCGACCATGACCGAGTGTTGGTAATACATTATAGTACAATAATTAAAGTGATATTTGTTCTATTGAATCACAGCCAAAAATCGCCATGTTTGCTAGAATACAGAATTACAAGTCATATTTCCTTAAGGTCAATGTAAAACCAACATTTAACAGTATGTATCCCTTCTAAGACCTTGTCATATAATGCGGCTCCACTCAATAGCAAGATGGAAATGAGTTACCGGTTTGTATTCACAGTAACGTTGTATAAAGAGTTAAAAACAGTGGGGCGAATCCATCAGCATAAAGAGTGTACGGAATCAAATTGCGACACATACAAATATTCCGGCAAAATTCGCCCGATCAAGCAATCATCGCCAAACTTTCAGGGAGTAAAATAAAACATGTTATAAATATTTTCTCATGTTTGTTTTATTCAATTTCAATTCCATATCCAAATGCATGAACTCTCTTCTTTACACTACTCATAAGGTCCTGTACAACATTTGCACCAACTTTTGTTTGCTTGGCAATCCATTTTTTCTTCACATCATCCTCCGATTTCACTTCCTTAGGATGCTTCCGAAGTGCTTGCTTCATGATGGCCCAATACTTTTCAATTGGCCGCAGTTCCGGTACGTTCGGAGAGTTGAGATGCTTCGGCACAAAATTTACCTCCTTAGCCTTGTACTACTCCAAAACTCTTTCGAGTAATGGCACGAGGCTAAATCCGGACAGAAAATCGTAGGTCCATCGTTTGACCTCAGAAGCGAAAGTAGACGCCTTTGGAGGCATTCTTTTAGGTAGAGGAATGGCTTGTAAGATGGAACAGCGCCACTTTTGACATTCATAGCGACAACACTATCGCGCTGACAAGTGTTAACCTCATTTTTTTTACTATTCTTCAATTTTCATTTGCTTTTGGAGTGAATACACTCATTCGATTTAGCTCTTCCAGGTTTTATTGTTCGAAAGTGTTGGCATAATTAAAATAGCAATTATTTCTTGTGCTTAGTAAGTGGAAATTTCCCAGCGATATCAAAAGGTTAACATTTGTGTTGGCTAGCATTTTTGGTGTATTTTTATGATCCAAAGACATTTCCAAACAAATCGTAATTTTTTTTTTATGTTTTGTGTTTATGGCGTCATGTTTGAGAGATGGAACATTGTTAGGCTTGTAAGATGGAACACATTTTTTTTTTCGTTTTAAAACATATCAATGATATTTTTTATGTTTGGAAATGCCATGGAATCAACAATAAATTGAAATATTACAATACATTTATTGAAATTGCAATTTTCGATGGATTTCGAAAATCGGTCATAATTTGTTTTGATGACTATAAATAATCAGTTCCGTGGGCAAACTTGGAGTCTTTTAGTTCTTCTTTCGAAAGATCTTCGAAAAAATAAAAATTATACATGTTACGAGCAAAAAACGAATGGTGTTCCATCCATCTTACAAGCCTTTCCTCTACACCTGCTCATTGACCGTTCCAGTTGTCACGAATGGTGTGCTCCGCTTTTCACACGAGCAAATATTTTTTGGCCAACTTTGACAACTTCTGCTTTCTAACGTCCTCAGGGACATCAAATTTACAAAGTGTTCCCGTTCGACTTAATGGAGGCGATTCGCTTGAGCAGGTCGCTGTGAAAGTGTCTCTTGCAGATCGATCAATCTTCGTGTGTGGTATATATCTGAGACCTAACAGCGAATCCGAACGCTACATCCGGCATTCCGAAGCTGCCGTACAGATTTTAAATGCTGCCACTGTGAGTGACACTGTTGTGATTGTTGGCGACTATAACCTTCCACATTTATCGTGGTCTTTCGACGTAGATATCGGTGGTTACTTGCCAACAAACGCTTCTTCTGAGCAGGAACTTGCGCTAACTGAGAGCATGGTGGCCAGCGGACTTCAGCAAATTTGTGACATCCGTAACGTCAACGAAAGATTGCTTGATTTGGCCTTCGTGAATAACGGTAGCAGCGTGGATGTGATTGAAGCCCCATCAACCATTTTAAAACCTGATCGCCATCATAATCCATTCGTACTACGATTAGACATACGTCGATTTGAGGATCCCCAGCCATCGATAGCCAATGAACAGGACTACGATTTTAACCGTTGCGATTACAGTGCTGTTTGTGATGATTTGAGCTCGAAAAATTGGGAACATCTATTCAACGGAGCCAATAATTCTATAAGCCGACACACTCCTGTACGCAGAGCTCTTATCCGCCGGTCTTACAGACAAGTATGGTGGAATGCTGACTTAAGACATCGCCGGAATATTCTTCGGAAAGCTCGTCGTCGATCTTTTCGGCACAGAACGTCATCAAACCGGATTCTTCTACAAAGGCTAGAGACTGAATACAACGCTCATGTAGCTCATTCTTCGTTCCGTGAGTATGTTTTTCGAATTCAGGATGAGATGAAGGCCAATCCATCATCTTTCTGGAACTTCATTAAAAGTAAGAGAGCGTCCAATACAATACCCGCTGAAATCTCATTAGGTGGTGCTACTTCTCACGATACTACTGAGTCTGCAAAGTTATTTGCTGACTTTTTCCAAAGCGTTTATACTTCGGGTTCCCCACCAGTTTCCCAGAATCTGGTGGAAAGCTTGCCACCTTACACGATTAATTTCTCAATGCCTACATTATCAGCAGCCGACGTTGAACACGCTCTGAGCTCTATAGACTCGTCGAAGGGGCCTGGCCCGGACAAGCTGCCTCCTGTGTTTGTCAAACAATGTGCCAATGTACTTGCAGAACCCGTTAGTTATTTATTCAACCTTTCTCTGTCAGAAGGAGTTTTTCCTGATGCATGGAAACTGGCTGCGGTAACGCCTATACACAAATCTGGTAGCAAACACCGGGTCGAAAATTATCGTCCTATTTCAATTCTGTGCTGTATCTCAAAGATCTTGGAATCGCTTATTCATGACAAAATGTATAGAGCTTCTCAGCCTGTCATTTCCGAATTTCAGCACGGTTTTGTAAAAAATCGATCAACCATCACTAATCTCATGTCATACGTCAGCACTCTCAACAGTAGTCTTGAAGACCGATGCCAGTTGACAGTATATACATCGATTTTTCTAAAGCCTTCGACAAGGTACCGCATGAGTTAACGCTGAAATAACTGGAACGATTAGGATTTCCTGGATGGCTGATGATCTGGTTACGATCCTATCTTTACGGTAGATTTGCCTACATCAAGCTTGGATCTGTATACTCCGGCAGCTACGAGATGCCGTCCGGTGTACCGGAAGGCAGCCATTTGGGTCCGTTAATTTTTATTCTCTTCGTTAACGATTTATGCCACCGCTTACAATCGCACCGACTAATGTACGCCGACGATCTAAAAGTCTTCAGAACAATCAGGAGTATGGCTGATTGCGCTGCTCTACAGCAAGACCTTGAGATTGTTTCAAACTGGTGCCTGTTCAATTGAATGGAGATGAATGCAAAAAAATACAAGATCATAAGTTTCAACCGAAGCCGTTCGCATATAACTTTCCAGTATTTGCTACATTCAGAAGAACTTGAACGAGTCAATTCGATTAAAGACTTAGGTGTAACAATGGATAGTAAGCTGAATTTCAACGGCCGTATTTCCATAACTTCCGCTAAAGCTTTTGCCGTCCTTGGTTTTATTCGTCGAAACTGTTCCGTTTTCCGCGATATTCACGCACTGAAAGTCCTGTACTGTTCTTTGGTGCGCAGTATCCTTGAATACGGAGTTCAAGTATGGGCTCCCTATCATGCTGTACACGCTGACCGTCTAGAAAGAGTTCAGCGTTGCTTCATTAGATTTGCCTTGCGCAACCTGCCGTGGAACGACCCTCTCCGACTACCGCCATATGAACACCGATGTCAACTCATAACCCTGGAGCCTCTTCACCAGCGGAGGATTTACTTGCAGAGATTGTTTGCATTCGATATACTGAGCAACCGCTTGGATTGCACACATCTTTTGCAACAAATAAACTTTTATGTCCCTGCTCGCAGTTCCCGACAACGACAGCTTTTGTGGATTCCGAGGCACCGAACAGACGATGTGACGAGAAATAAGTTTAAGACCCTTGTTAGATAGTATTTTTTATCAGTCTGTACAGCTTAGCTGAAGATGTTGACAAATAAATAAAAATAAATAAATTTATGATGCGCAGTGAAAAACTGGAGCCCCAGTAGCTGCCCGAAGTCTGCTTTTACATACGTCTCATCGTCCATAACGAGGCAATGTGGTTTTGTCAACATCTGGGTGTCGAGCTTCTGTGCAAGTGTTTTGCCTACCGTATTCTGCCGTTCATCGCGACTAGACGCTTCTTGGACTTTGTACGTGTGTACACTCCCGCTGCACTTTACTCAATTTTTGAGTAAAATTGTATGCTATCTCTTTTCTCTTCACGGAAATGTTACTCAATTTTCTGTAAAAGTGGATCTACTCAAAATTGAGTTGATCCACTTTTTAACGAAATTGATAACATTTCGTAGAGAAAAAGAGATAGCATACAATTGTACTCAAAAATTGATGAAGTGGCGTGGGAGTGTAGTCCTTCTCGTTTTTTTGCATCTTGCACGAAAGTTTTGGTTAGATTCCGTTTTCTTCGCCACACCTCGAATTGAACTCTTGAAAGCTTGAACTACTCGCTTGTGATCCTTAACACTATACGGAGATCCATGTTTGCCACTTTTTTCTTTCCGATTGATGTTTTCGAGATAAGTGCGCAAAATTTCTTTGCACCGCTGCTGTTCTCCCGACTTCATCTTCGCAACGGTTGCACATCCGCTAGTGAAACTTACACAACGTAAACAAATACACATTGAACTAATTCCACCCAAAATTTCAATAGAAAATACCTAACGGGTAAAATGTTACAGCCATTTAAAAGTGGTGCAATTTGATTCCGTACAACCTTTAGTCACTTACGAGAAACCCTTAGGAATATGAAAATCTCCTTCCAACGATACGATCCAACAAATCGAGTTACACATTTCAGGATAGTTTGTTAAGAGTCGTGCGTCACTTTTGCTGAATTTGTTGGAGTAGAATTCAAATAATTAGGATAATGACATTTTGGGCCTTGTTTACGTATGTTTGCGCTGTTTGCAAAAAAAAAATCTTTGGAATAGATCAAAGTAGGCACCAGAAAAGTGGACGTGTTTTCTATTTTTGTTGGCACTAGTTTCCGCTAGTTTCAGGAAAAGTTTAGTGAAGTTAATGAGTGATGTAAACTGTGTCATCGAAAAAAGCCGTTAGCCGGGAGCTTTTGCATAGCCGTACAAAATAACGATGTTGGGACCGTTTTCAGCTCCTTCTTTGCTTTTCCGTTCACTTCCTTCTCGAATTGAACGGAAGCCATAAGGAGAAGTTACAAAAGTGTGAAAAGCTTATCGATACCGTAGGGAAGTGGAATTGTGTGCGCATGTCGTCGACTGCCTGAAAGACTATTCGGTTTTAATCGTCGAACGGAAGTGTAAGTGCTGCTACCGGATCAAGTGGCTGGAGGCAGTTGAAGTTGAGCTTTCGGCGAGCAGAGAAGAAGACGGTTCTGAGTGTCATTCAGGGCTACATTTTAAGAAACATAAGAAACATCGTTTGTAGTCATACCTGCATGACAAGCTCACAAAATGATCTACATACTTCTGCGAGGATCGATATGACGTCCTGTTATTTGATGCTGATTGGGTACAATCGTTTCTATTTATTTTGCCCCTTATTACGGATCTCACTTCACCCGTGACATCCGTAATGAAGACAGTGATGCCCATTTGATTTGCACGTGTGTTTTTTATTCACCGTAATTTGTTTTTACCGTGAAGTGACACCCGTAATAAGGCTCTTTTATACACTTACACTTAACACTCTAAGGAGCGTATGGTACGGTTTACCAAATTCAGACAGCTGAATAGGATTTACTCTATAAATCCTATAGGATTTATTCAGGACAGAAGAAAGTATCACCTATCCCAGGAAGTCCAGGACTTTTGGTTTGGCATACACATCAAATCCTAGTTTTGATGTTCGGTTAAGAAATTCACGGTTTTGATCGGTAATATAAATTTTTAACAGATGAACTGTAAAATTTCTTCAATTTATAGATATCAGCAAAGCACTACAAATTGTCGGTAATTCGTATGAAAAGATTGCTGAACATTTGTTGTGGTGATCTCCAGGTATGGTCATGTTCTTGAAGGGGGCAAAACCGATGAGTCTGAGGCCGTTTTTGTTCGTAAGCTGGTGGGCGCAGCGCTATAATGTCGAACTTGCGGACCCTCAGTAAGGTGGAAAGAATGCGAGTACTTCCCGAGAAATTGAGTGACTAACAGTTCCATGCTCCAATTTTCCAATCGTTAATTCTTTTTCGTTGCCTGGGTCTATGGCGATTGTTCCTGTCCGTATTTACATCGTGTTCTTTGATTTCAATTTTTTTTCGGCTGGCTTATAGGGCCTGCATCAACCCCCTGTCTCGCCGGACGACCATCGTGCACAGCTCTGTTTAGAGTCCCACGCTGGCACGGGAACGATGATCGGCCGCCCCTAATATTAAGCACAGACGCCATTTCGAGCCGCCCCTGGCATGGAGAACAGGCGCTTAGGTTGCTGAAGGCCTGGACTTTTACCCTAATAGCGGACTCGCTTTGACAGGACTGCTTCGGATATTTGTGGAATTTGTAAGAAACTCAACAGTGTCCAGCAACTGCTAAGCCCCCTCCCCCACCAATACCCAGGCACCCGCTGCCACTATTCCGCAACCTATGTCCCACTCAGCTCCGCCAGACTCCATCTACTGAACGGCTTGCCCGGATATTTCAAAGATAGCAATTGGAGTAATCGAAGAGCCCGGTTCGATGATTTCTGAAATAAATGGCTTATCTAATAACAATACCACTAAACAAAAAACTTAAATGTTATCCTATACTGCTTTTTTAAGATAAATGCTTTTGGGATGCAATGATCATAACAAGGCGTGCTGAAATTATTGATTAAATGAGAAAGAAAAACATAAAACATTATGATTTACAGCTACACGATCTTCAGTCGCACCCCCTCACTTCAATTTTAACGAAGTTCTTTGTAACACTTCAGTGAATTTTCTGCAAGAACTTTAACGGAGTTCTTCCTAAAACTTCTGCAAATTTTCTCCCAGAACTTCAACAAAGTTCTTCCAAGAACTTTATCAAAGTTCCTCCTAGAACTGTAATGAAATCCGTTTTTTAGAACTTCAGCAAAGTTTTCCATAGAACTCGAGCGAAGTACTTCCTAAGTTAGCAACGAAGCGATCTAATCATCAAACTCCGACGTTCACATCAGACGCCAGACGCAAAATTCCCACGATCAAACCAGAAAGCAGACGCCAGACGCAATTATTGATTAGTCTAAACAATCGCTTTCACAATCGTCATGCCGATATGCTGATGTCACCAGACCACCCAGCCTAAATCGCAACCGTTCGCGAATCTCAGCATAAACAACCGCATTGCTCCCATAGGTAGAATCAAGAACTTTCCTTTTTAGCGTAAGACAGAATTGTAATTAGTCTTCAGTGATCAGTGAATAAAGAACGAATTAAGGCTCGAAAATATATGTTTTTAGGTTCCCTGCAAATTTTCTTCTAGAACTCCAGCAAAGTTCTCCCTAGAATTTTAGCGAAGTGTTTTCTAAGACTTCAGCGAAGTTCCTACTAGTACTTTAAAGAAGTCATTGAATCTCGGCGAATCACATTCTAGAATATTAACGAAGTCCTTCGTAAAACTTCAGTGCATTTTCTGCCAGAACTTTATCGTAGTTCTTCAAAAATTTCAGCGAATTTTCTCCTAGAACATTAACTAATTTCTCCCAAGAACTACAGTGAAGTTTCTCCTAGAACTTTAACGAAATTCCAACTAGAATTTCAGCGAAATTCTTCATAGAACTCAAGCGAGGTACTTTTTAAAATTTCAGCAAAGTTCTTCCTAGAGCTCCAACGACCCGAGCAGGAACGAATAAATTGATAACTGAGGATAATACCATACAATTGTTGCCACAATTTTATGCGAATATCAAATTGAGATAAGACAGTACCAAAATAGTACCTTACAGGTATTCCCCGTTGTAACAAGTTTTGTTATTCGAGTGATATTTTGCTTGCAATTCTTAGGTATTTTGCTTAGGTATTTTATCTCTTATGTTGTGCTCTTTAATACCATGGCCAGTTAGGCCAGGTTCTTCGTTATAATTCTTGGAGGAACTTCCCTGAAGTTCTAGAAAAAAAACTTCGTTAAAGTTCTAGAAGGAACTTCGTTGAAGCTCTAGAAAGAACTCCAGGACTGCACAGGAGATCGAGGAGGAACTTCGCTGGAGTTCGTTTAAGTTCTAAGAAAACTTCGTTGAAGTTCTAGGAAGAATTTTGCTGAAGTTTTTTTTTTGGAACTTTACTGAAGCTCTAGGAAGAACTTCGTTAAAGTTTTAGGGAGAACTTTGCTGGCGTGCTGGAAAGAATTTTGCTGAAGTTCTAGGAAGAACTTTGTTTGAGTTTTTGGAAGGGCTTCACTAAAGTTCAAGGAAAAAGTTCGCTAAAACTTTAGTAAAAGCTTCGATGAAGCTCTAGCAAGCAAACATCTAGGAGAAACTTGGATGAAGCTCTAGGAAAAACTTCGCTGGAGTTCTAGGAATGTTCTTTGCTGAAATTCTAGGAAGAATTTCGTTGAAGTTATGGAAGTAGACTTTTCTTGGGGTTCTCTGCAAAAGTTCCATGATATTGCTTCTTTGCGTTAGCTACTATATATCATCATAAAATATACTTTTATTCCATCTTGTTTTCATACTTAGATATATCGAATATTTTAATGTTCCGATTTCAGATTTCAAGCAAAACAATGCATTAGGTCCTAAATAATATTGAGAGATTCTCTTCGTTGACTTTCTCTTTGGTTAATAGCTTGTCTATTAAACGATTTGCTGATGTTTTCGACGTATTGGATCCTTAATCTCACTTTATACTACCGTACTGTATGTTGAAAATAGTGGAACATGTTTTTACATAGCCGTAGAAACGCAAAGAGCAAGTCGACAAAGAGAGTCTCTCAATGTTACTTAGGACCTAATGCATTGTTTTGCTTGATTTATTGAATTGATAGCTTAAGTATCAACGGAATCGGAATCGATTTTCAAACAAATATTTATTTCACCAAAGCATGTCGTGAATTTTTTGATGCATTATTTTCTCGTAGGATGAAATCACCATTTATTCCATTAAGTGGATTAGCCTGTTGTCGCCATTCTCCAGGAATTATGATATCTTAATTTTTGCCAATTCGTTCAACGAAGTTGGGTTTTCCGTTTAAGTTTTGCCAACAGTTTTAAGCAGTTTAAAGATTGCTTTTCACTATCATGCCTGCACTGATTAAAAATCAAATTATTTGACCATCCTTGCATACGAGTGGTCTGTCTCGTAATTACAGTTCCTTTTAAATCAGTTCGTTTATTTGTTAGGCTCAGGCGAGTGCAACACTTTACGGAGCCGACTTTCAATATTGTAATTAACAACGTTTTAATTTTTGATTATAGTAAAGTGGGGGTTAATGGGTCACATGATCGCTAGGAAGAGGGTAGGCAGGTACCTTATTTTAGGTATTAGTTGCTGCTCATGGTTGCGATATCTACCAAATCCTCGGTCCATGTCCATCCCTTTCAGGAACTAAGCCGCAGTTGAGTGGCCACAGTCTGCTGGCCAGGTACAAGTAGCACGGAAACAAAAGGATAATATGACTGGGAATTTACTAAAGTGGAAGGAAGGGGGCTGATAACATTACACTCTTAGATCAGACAAACAAAGGAATTTGTAAATCGCTTGCATCTAGGGATGATAACGCATTCCCAAAACCTCTGTTACCTCGCGGAAGGGTTGACATTCATGCAGTTATTAGCCATCAGTTATAGTTCAATTAAAAAATCTAAACGATAATAGTTACATTAAAAGGTTACGCTTAAGACAAAAACCATCGGTTTTGGCAGCGAAAAGGTTTCATCGACCATTGACCGTTGACAGTTTTTTGTGTGTCTTTCGTAAGATCATAATGAAAAATGTTACCGGAAAAATGTTAGAGTGTAATAATTTTACCACCACTACTCTGGACTTATTTTGAGCAAAATCGGTTAAAATGTAGGGGTGCTTTAAATGAGTTTTGTGATTTATATATATTGTCTGGTTTTTATAATCGGCATATTACTCCAAAGCTATGACTTTTTTTTCAAATAATTTATCTGTACAGGCTCAATCGAATCAATTTTCCAAAGCCAAGTTTTCATATTTATGTGCATAAGTTATATTAAAAGTTAGGAGGATATAACCGATTACTCGCGGTCGTCTCGAGATGAATAGAAATAAAAATTTGAGGGATGGGAAGATGAGTGGAAATTTTAAGTATGGTTTACAAATTTCAACTTTTGGTTTTGTTTTAACTTGAACTTGAACTTCAACTTTTGGTTTTGTTTAAAATGGAACATTTCGAGAAAAAAAAACACACAAACAGACAAAAAATAATCTTAGAGAAAACATACAGTTTGAACAAACTACAATCTAATGCTAATGTTAAATAAAAACATATAAATGAGTTTCATCAACTCCAGATCACGTACCGCCAGAATTTCTTAAACTGGTACATTGAGGGGATGTCTACCTTAAGTCCGAAGGGAATCATAAAGTTCAGATCTGACTCCATGATGCTCAGCACATGACCAAATTACGTGATTTGTGTACTGAACACGTTGTCCACATTCACAGAGATTGCTGTCACTCAGCCCAACACGGTATAAATGAGCATTATGAAGCGTTACATCACACAAATGAAGTCTCACCTCACCCACATCCATACCCCCAAACCAAGATTTCTTCGACACCTTTGGGATAATAGAATGTTGTCATCGCTTCAAATTTCCTTTTCTCTATTTATACTGCCACTATTTATACTGCTACTATTTATACTGCTGACGAGTGGCTGATGACGAAAAATAGGAAAAAAAATCATAAGAGGCGATTTGTTGATCGTAAATATCGCCTTCCATAGCGCCCACCTTTGCAAGCGAGTCCGCTCTCTCAATGCCCAGAATCGAACAATGAGAAGGAACCCATACAAAGGTGATAATAAAATAACGCGAAGATACAACACATAGAAGCGCCTGTGTTTTCATGAGAAAATACGGGGAGTGCTTTACCGGCCTCAATGAGCGAATAGCCTCTATAGAACTGAGACTATCCGTGAAAATGAAGTACTGATCCGGTGTAAATGAGGCAACAATTTCTAGTGTAAAGTGTATTACCGCTACTTCAGCGACATATACGGAATAAGGAGCTTGAAGTTTACGATTTGCGCTATTTAATTTAATAAATATACCAAAGTCTGTTGACTCCTTTATCAATGATCCGTCAGTGAAGAACGATTTAGTGGAATCAACTTGGCCAAACTTTGCAGAAAATATTACAGGAGAAATGATAGGAAGAAGATGCTCTGGGATTTCATGAAGCTCCTGCTTCATGGATAAATCAAAATGAACCGAATTGCCGAAGTTGAAGAAGCAAACACGATTTTGAATATGCGGCGAAGGGGTAACATCCTGTATTATGTACAAATGGTACAAAGTCATGAAGCGAGTTTGAGGATTCAACTAAAGGAGCTTCTCAAAACTTTCGATCACCTGGTGGTTTTACACCTGGTGAGGGGCCGGAGACATGGTTCTGAATTGCAATTTTGCGACTATTAAAGACTCAAGTCAGTTTGAGAATTTCTAATACCATTTTGCATATTATTAAGTGTGTGCAAGTGTTTTAAGATCTCGATTTAATGAATCAATTTATAACATATTCCGACTATCGACCAATGCTGAGAATAGCTTCAACAACAACTCTTGCGTTATCATAGAACATTAAAAATATTTAGTCTTCACAATATGTCATTCCATAACCGCCAAGTTAAAAATTCATTGCCTGGCATTTTCTGGTTCACCCTTTTGCACAGCAGCTCGTAACGTTTTACTTACTCAGAACTAAGAGCTAAGTTGCTTGAAACCGAGCTTGTTAAGGTGATGGACGCCTCGACCCGAACGTTCACTCTCATATATCATAATCAGAACCGAAAGCTTTTCTACGGAAAACTCTGTGTTTCCCACGGAAAGCACTTCAACCATTCACCCACCACAAAACTTTCCATAACTTGACCTCACTTTGTCACACTTGCTGGCAGTTCATTCTTCGGTATTAGCCTCATACGTGTAAGTGCAGCTCTGGGACTGCACTTTTGTTTCCCATTCCGACACGACGACCCGATCCACCTTGTAGACACAACAGACAAGCGAAACGAATCGGGATATTCCTCCGGTATCCCTCTGGGAAGAGTTATGAGTTTTGCGCTTAACCTGAAACCATCCCATTTCGGTGGTTGCCGCAACAGCAAACAGACGACAACGACAAAGGCAAGGGCAAAAAATCGGTTACAAAAGTTTTAGATGCTCTTTTCATGTTTCCATACTAGCTGCACATACACAAGGTAGTTGGCAAACAGATGAAGCAATATCAACAAGGTGAGCGTGCGACGAATGACTGGTGTTGCACATCCGGAATAAAATATATTGGCTTCCGTCTGTCTCTCGACAGCGTGGGAGTTTTATCTCTCCTTCTTACTTGCGCTTATTTCGCTAAAAAGTCAAGCAGATGGGAAACATGATCGTCTTTTTTGTCTCGTCCTGCGAAGGTATCTATCTATCGGTTTATCAAAGCGTGTAATCAGTATTTCATTTCGGATCATCTTTCTCGACCGAGTGAGTTGATATTTTAGTGTATTATTTGTGATGCAATCTGTCATTGGATTTGTCATAATATGTTTTGCGAAAATACTTACATGACCCAAATTTAAGAGGGCATCTCTGGATATCCATCGGAAAGTCTTCGAGGTTCATGGGGCATCCGGCTTTGATGGTGAGGCTGCGAAAATTAAACCAAAGAAAAAAACGGAAAGCGGCATCATTAACAGTTTCGCCTACTAAGCCATATAATCAGCACTAATGAAGAATTTGGCTTCAGCTGGCATAGGAGAAAGCTCATGTATCGAAAAAAGCTCTATCAAATTTCCTGACAGGCCTGAGATGGGAGATAAATGAATCACGCCCCCTCGGCGCATCGTCGGTAGTCCGTCCTTTGCCTTTTGCCACGCGGAATCTACGATTTCATCGTTGTAATAATGGTAGGGATAATTGGCAATTTGCTGTGTGTCTTTTTGGCACATAAGTGAATAATGTATGAAAGCTGTGTTTTGTCGCTTGTGCGGTTCAAGAGGAAATCGAATCGCAGATTTTTCTAACGGGTAGGGAAAATCCATCAATTATGTGTCTAGATTTGACAAATTGGGACGAGTTGAAGAGGAAGCCAAACCATCGCTTAGCTGGGAAGCAGCATTTTAAAGTTCATCCGACATGTTCATTTGAAGAGCAGTTCATACCGGATGGTAGCCCATCTCTGTCATTGACAGTGAATGGGAGTAAAAATTGAATTGCTGATTGAAAAGTTCGTTATTCACCTTTTTTTTTAGTTTGACCGTACTTTCGCCCCGGTACCGACGAGGGTAGGGTACTTTTTAATTTCATCTGTGTCAAAGTTTATCCTGTACTGCAGTGCCTCTGCCACTCTGTCTGCTATGAAATTAAATTCAATTGCCTGAGTTGAGTTTTACCAGAACTTGGTTGCATCCATGGACATGCATAAACACCAATACATATACACAAACATGTGTGTGACGACGTGCATGGTTCAGGTCTGTTCGTATCATCTAAAATCCATCAGACATGCTGTTGGTGACCTGTGTACCAGATTGACAATTACTCTCTAGTGGTTCCGATTTACTAAACAACAGGAAAATTCTCAAATCACTCCCTTGCGGACTCGCTTGCGTAGGGTTTCCATTTTGGGTTTCGTTTCGATGGAAGAATTATAAACTTAGAAATTGAATCAATTATGAACAGTTAGTTTAGGTGTGTTATTGACGAAAGAAAGGTGTTAGTTAAATTTGGTTTGAGGTTTTGAAGATGTTAATACTGGAGACTTTGTCGTATGCGTTTCATAAGCTGATGCATAATTTGGCACATTGTGATCTCAATAAATGAATACGAAAGTGCTTAAGCAAGGTACTCTAAATCAAGTTCAATGGAGGAGTTTGACTAAAAGTTATTCACACCTTTTCAATGCATAATGATTTGCGAACTTTTTGATGTAAACTTAATATAGTTGTACTTATTTGTGAAAGAGCACATCGTAGAATTTGATTGGTTATACCCTGGGAGGGAGAAACAAATACTACACATACAATGTATTGAATGAGTATCGATATTGGACATAAAAAATTTCAACACACTAACACTAACTAACATAATCATGAAAGCTGTTGTGTAAATTAGTAGTTTTTGTTTGGCGTGTCACTAATGTTTATGTGTTACCGTCGCATGACTTCATGTTGTCGGGAAATATTCGTTCACAAATCAGTTAGGTTTCGCTCGTTTCACGAAACAGTTGTTCAACATGAAGCGTAAAGTTAAATACTGTGTTGTTTAAGAAGGAAAAAAATTCTCATCACCATGAGGCTCCCCAGGAGTGGACACCAATTTTGCTAGCCTCCTGGAGCCTCATGGTGATGAGCAACTATTTCCTTCTCAAACAACGTCATCATAGATCGTTACTCCGTGTATGGGAGAGTTCCAAAATAACAATCATAATGTAGAAGGAGATGTTCGCTCATCACCATGAGGCACCAAGAGTGAACATTAATGTTTTTTGGCTAGAATGAAAGATGTGAAGAGAAAGTGTTGAAAGTTCCGTTAGTGTGTGGCAGGCTGGAAATAGAACAGTGGTTTTTATTTAGGAAAATTGAGTGAAAGGGCATGTATCCAGTGGTAATCGAACCATGGACGTCAATTTTTGCGAGTAGGTTGTAGGACGGACCAAGTCCGCCACTTCAACAGGCAAAAATTGACGCATGGAAAGACGCTCATGTACCACTGTGGCTTGTATAGTTATTCTAGCGATCTATTCTGTGCACTCTTTTTATTGATGCGCACATGGGAGAGGAACTCTCTCCTTTTTTGGGTTTGTTTTGATTCGCAACGACTGAGATCACTCAAGTCACTTTTGGGGGTACATTTCTAATTTGAAACGAAACACTACTCATAATCTCTTCGGAATTCTAGGGTCACCCTACGCCTTAGCTCTAAATAAATCTGTATTCTAATAATTCAATTCTATTCATATTAAAAACTCTAGACTTATATCTAACATAATAGTGACAGTAAAATGTAGAGCCTGTTAAGTTAAAACATAAAATTCACTTTTCTATGTGCGTATTTAAATTTTATTATTCAAGAAGATGAACTTTATTTAAAGGCGCATATTAGAATTCACTATATTTTCTCTTGTTAGAACAATTTAGTAGAGTATAGACTCTCTGTTAACTAGATAAATTCCTGAAATCGTAACATTTATTGGGATTGACTACCACTAGCTGATGATATTGACTACATAATGGGCTTGTATATAACATTTTATCGAAATTCACTTCGCTTTTATTATAATAGTTGTCTTACAATTATTCCTAAGATTTTTTTAGAGGGTTTGATTTTCAATCAAAAGGTTCTATTTTGGGCTGGAATGGTTCCTTGTATACAGTGGTGGCGAACATATTAAATACATCTACAGTTTTTCATACAAAATTGACATATTTGACATTCTCTATGTCAGCACTCAAAGCTTAGATTAAGCTGAAATTTTGACTATAGCTAGTCAAAAGAAGAAACCTGAATTTCAAACTGTGTTGAATTTATAAACTGCGCTTCAAAGTCTTCAAAATTACATCCGATGCACCATCTTAGAAAATTTAAAAAACATTTACTCTCTCTTACAAACTAGTTTATTTTATAAGAATGAACTACTTTGCCGAAGAATTCATTCTTGTAGAACTTTTCAATCTATATATATAAAAATGGATTTCTGTCTGTTTGTCTGTCTATCTGTCTGTCTGTCTGAACCTAATAGACTCGAAAACTACTGAACCGATCGGCGTGAAATTTTGTATGCAGGGATTTTTGGGGCCGGAGAAGGTTCTAATGATGGTTTGAGACCCCTCCCTTTACTGAAAAGGGGGGCTCCTATACATATGAAAAACTAATTTCTACATAACTCGAGAACTAACCAAGCAAAAGAAACCAAATTTAGCATGTGTGAGTTTTTATGGTAGCTTGAGACCCCCCCCCCCCTTTCTGGAAGAGGAGGCTCTCATGCAAACGAAACAGAAGTTTCTGCATAATTCAAGAACCAATCAAGCAAACGAAATCAAATTTGGCATGTGGGCATTTTTGGAGGCAAAAAATGCTTCTATGGTGGTTCGAGACCCCTCCCTTTTCTAGAAGGGGAGGCTCTCATACAAATAAGAATGAAATTTCTACATAACTCGAGAATTAATCAAGTAATTGGAATCAAATTTGGCATGTGGGGATTGTGAAAGCAATTAATGTATCTAAGGTGACTCAAGACCCCTCCCTTTCCTGAAAGGGAAAGAGGGGGCTTTCATACAAATAAAATAAAAACTTCAGTATAACTCAAGAACAAGCATCAAGCAAATGGGACCAAATTTGGCATGTGGAAGTTTTCGACATGTGTTTATGTTAGTTTGGGACTTCATCCAAAATAATAGAAACAACCTCACATATTCTTTCTGTGTAGGTACTATTGAAAAAACAAAGTAAACAAATTTCAATAGCAACCAAATTAAGCATATGTGAGTTTTTGAAGGCAAGAAAAGTTTCTATGGTAGCTTGAGAACCCTCCCCGTCCTAAAAGGGGGGATTCTCATACAAATAAAACACAATACTCTGCATAACTCGGGAACTAATCAAGCAAACGGAATGAAATTTAGCATGTTGTGGTTTTTGAAGACAAAAAAAGGTAATATGTTGAAAGGGGGGGGGGGGGGGGGGGTCATACAAATGAAACGAAAATTTTTGCATAGCTCGAGAACTGATCAGGGAAATGGAACCAAATTTGGCATGTGGAAGGTTTTGAAGAAGATAAATGTTTCTAAGGAATCCTGGACTTCTTTGCCTTCTAAAAGGAAGGAGGACGGGCTTCCATACAAATGAAACACAAATTTCTGCATTACTCGAGAACTAATCAAGTTAATGGAACTAAATTTGGCATGAGGAGGTTTTTGAAGGAAAGAAATGTTTCTATGGTAGTTCAAGAACCCCTCCCCTGTTGAAGTAGGGGGTTGGGGCTATCATACAAATCAAACACAAATTTATGCATAAATTAAGAACTATTCAAGCAAATGAAACCACATTTGGCATGTGGTTTTTATATATATTTAAATCTGGCTGGGTTTTTGGCGGTGGGGAAGGTTCTTATGGTTGTTTGAGACCCCTTTCCTCTTCTGGAAGGGGGGAGGGCTCTCATACAAATGAAACACAAATTTCTGCATAACTTGAGAACAAATCAAGCAAATGGAACCAAAATTGGCGTGCGGGGTTTTTTGAAGGCAAAAAATGTTTCTATGGAAATTCCAAACAGAAATTTCAACCAAACATGAGAATTATCTAGATAACCAAAACACAAACTGTGTATTTTTCGGGTGAGAAGAATGTTCTGATAGCTGGAACCCCTTCTTAGTAAAAAAAACTCTTTCCAAAAAACAAGCATTGTTCATTCATTTAGTTGCAGGCGTAGCAACGCTCGCACCGGGGTCAGCTAGTCTTCTATATATATAAAAATGGATTTCTGTCTGTCTGTCTGTCTGACCCTAATAGACTCGAAAACTACTGAACCGATTAGCGTGAAATTTTGTATGCAGGGGTTTTTAAGGCCGAGGAAGGTTCTCATGATGGTTTGAGACCCCTCCCTTTACTGAAAAGGGGGGCTCCCATACAAATGAAACACTCATTTCTACAAAACTCGAGAACTAATCAAGCAAAAGAAACCAAATTTAGCATGTGCGAGTTTTTGAAGGCAAGAAAAGTTTCTATGGTAGCTTGAGAACCCTCCCCGTCCTAAAGGGGGGGCTCCCATACAAATAAAACACAATATTCTGCATAGCCCGGGAACTAATCAAGCGAACGGAACGAAATTTAGTATGCGGTGGTTTTCAAAGACAAAAAATGGTTCTATGTTGATTCGAGACCCCTCCCCTTTTCTGAAAGGGGGAATCCCATACAAATGAAACGCAAATCCTTGCATAACTCGAGAACTGATCAGGGAAATGGAACCAAATTTGGCATGTGGAAGTTTTTGAAGGAGGGAAATGTTTCTATGGTGATTTGAGACTCGTCCGCCATATGAGGATGGAGGGGGGGGGGGGGGGCTCTCAAACAAACGGAACACAAATTTCGGCATAGCTCGAGAACTAATAAAGCAAATGGAACTAAATTTGGAATGGGCGAGTTTTTCAAGGCATCAAATGTTTTTATGGTGGTTCAAAGCTCCTCCTCCCTCTAAAAAGGGGGGCTTTAATACAAATGAAACACAAGGTTCAACCAAACATGAGAACTATGTCTACTGCTTTGCAAATTTGTATTCAGTAGTTTTTGTGTCCGGAAAAGCATCTTATGATAGTTCGAGACCCCTCCCACCTCCAGAAATGGGGGATCCCTTGCAAATGAAAAACAAATTCCTGCATAACTCGAGAACTAATCAAGCAAATGGAACCAAAATTGGTATGGGTGAGTTTTTGAAGGCAAGAAATGTGTTTATGGTAATTTGAGACCTCTCCTTACTCTGGAAAGGGGGGCTCCCATACATACAAAACACAAATTTAAACCAAACATGAGAACTATCCCTACTGCTATGCACATTTTTGGGTCCGCCAAAGGATCTTATGATAGTTCGACACCCCTCCCGCCTTTAGAAAGGGGGGCTCCCATGCAAATGAAAAACTTTTTTCTGCATAACTCAAGAACTAATCAAACAAATGGAACCAAATATGGCATGTGGAGGTTTTTGTAGGCAAGAATTGTTTCTACGGAGATTTGAGACCCCCCTCCTCTTTTAAAGAAGGGGCTCTCATACAAATGAAACACGAATTTGAGCCAAACATGAGAATTATCCCAACAGGTATGACTATTTTTATGCAGCGATTTTTGGAGTCGGGGAAGGTCCTTAGGATGGTTCGAGAACCCTCCCGCATCTGGAAGGGGTGCTCCTACACCAATGAAACACAAATTTATGCATAACTCGAGAACTAATCAAGCAAATGGAACCAAATTTGGGATGTGGGAGTTTTCGGAACCAAGAAATGTTTCTATGGAGGTTTGAGACTCCTCCCCTTTCTGGAAGGGGTGGGCTCTCATGAAAATTAGACACACATGTCAACCAAACATGAGAATCATACCTACTGTTATGAAAACTTATAAGTAGGGGCTGTTGAGGCCGGAGAAGGTTCTTATGATGGTTCGAAGCTCAATCTTCGCCTGGAAGGGGAGGACTTCCATACAAATGAAACACAAATTTCTGCAAAGCTCGAGTTCTTGGAATTGGAGTTCTTCAAATAGAACCATTTTTGGCATGTGGGGGTTTTTGGGCAGGATTTTTTTCTTAGGTGGTTCGAGACGCCTTCCTTCTGAAGAGGGGGGAGGAGGGCTCTCAAACCAATAAAACTGACATTTGAACTAAACATGAGAATTATCCATGCAACTAAAACACAAAATGTGTATTTCTCGGGTAAGATGCATATTCTGATAGAAGTTTGAACCCTTTTTTTAGTCAAAAATTGGTTGAATTACTCTCAGTGCTACATTATGCACAAGAAGAAAATTACGCACAAACTGACAGGATACGGCTTCGTTTGTCTTTTAAATGCTTCGACGCACAAAGGAAAACCGGTTCAAGGGTTAAATTAACAACACCAACCCTTTTTTTGCATAAATAACATACACAAGCAAACAAACATATTTTAACCAGATTCATTCAGAACAAAAACCATAAACGTGCCAGTTCTATTAATTTTTCATTCATTTAGTCCCATGCGTTGCAAGGCTCGCACCGGTTTCAGCTAGTGTTAAATAATTTAAAAACTAAATTTTTGTCAAACCTCATAACCTGGCGAATCTGAAGCCATATTAAATACTGTACTTGAAAATTCAAAAATTCAAAATGGTGCATTTGTTATTTTCGCCTATACTGTAGTTGTTCACATTCTTTGCCATACCTTTGTCATAAACTTTCGGTACCCATGGAATTTCGATTCCCTGTAAAACCATCAATGTCAATAAAAATCATAAGTATAACCTCAAATTACCCATGGATGTTCCTTTCGAACTACCGTGAAGTTCTCAGTAGGTTTTTGATGAAATAATCATCGGAGTTCCCCTTAAAATTTTTTGAACTTATTTTAAAACTTTCCTCGATATAACTTATAAATTTTCATTGTGTTTTTCATAGAATTCTACTTTCAAACAACCTTGGATGATGATTTGCGCACAGAACATTCAAAAAGTTATTTAATAAGAAACTTAAATCGAATTCCACTGCATGGTTGAAAAATATCCACATTGTGGAAACTAAAAAAAAACTCTGAATTTTGAATTCACCGTTAAATTCAGTAATAGAGTTAGTTTAATTAACTAGAAATTAGAAGAAAAATTAGTATCTTCCATTTAATTCCAACTACCTTTGCTAATCTTCGACAAATACGCGTATTTCGTCTACAATGTGAAGACTTCTTCAGTGTCTCGTACTAATAACTCGACTTTGACGAGACTTAGTACGAGACATTGAAGAAGTCTGCACATTGTAGACGAAATACGCGTATTTGTCGAAGATAAGCAAAGGTAGTTGGAATTAAATGGAAGATACTAATTTTTCTTCTAATTTCTCGTTACAGGTATTCCACTAAACAGCTCAAACCCTCTAGGATAGTTTAATTAGATAAGTAAAATTGCTAAGTTAAGAAGTGATTGCATTTCAATTTTATGTAACAATTGATTTACAGAATTCCGTACAATCTGGACAAATGAACAAAAGTTAATATGAAAAATTAAGAGATAGGTAGGTATATCCTAATACTTCAGATATTTTATTTTTTTCAAGAAAACATAGTCGTGGAACAGGTTTTGGATTTTTCCATATTTTTTGATTAATTTTGATAGTTGGGCTTCAAATGGTGAGTTGACAGCTTGGCAGGAGGGTGCGACCGACCTCCGGTCTTCACAAGTTCCTACCTCACGCCTCCACGAGTCATATGATCACAAAAGACTGCCAGCTGAAACATGGAGAAGCTGGTTGGCGTAGCCTGGGAAATGTTGTCAATCTGACAATAGCGAAGTGAGGGGGTGCGACCGGTTAATCATATCATAATTTTCCATTTTCATGTCTTTCAGGTCTTCCAGGTCATCAGGTATTATAAAATAATTTAAAATTTAAAATTCATGTTTT
Source organism: Aedes japonicus (assembly GCA_034211315.2). Classification (NCBI taxonomy): domain Eukaryota; kingdom Metazoa; phylum Arthropoda; class Insecta; order Diptera; family Culicidae; genus Aedes; species Aedes japonicus. The sequence goes on from JASCZW010003913.1 coordinate 122,249, forward strand.
TTCTTATGTCATACATTGTCTAAGTTTTCTGGGAGTTTGTCTACAATTGCAACAAAACAGCAGTCGGCACAGATGTAATTTTCAGTTTATATTATAATATCCCTTGACTATTTATATGATCACATAGGACATTGTTTATTCATAACCATTATCAATCTTCTTTATCATCATCATTATCATGTTGATCATTACTGGTGTTTTCAGGATTTATATTTTAACATATTTTTTTTATAATTTCACCTAATAGGTTACATATACTTTTAATTATTATGTCTTATATGTCTAATTATCATCATGATTTAGAAGTATCTAGTGCCTTGAATAAAAGAAGCTGCAATGGAATCTATGGTAGGCTTTTGTATTTATTACCTAATGTATTTTTCAATTCAAGTTTGCAAATAGACCTGTTCCAAATCTGTGCTGTTTGCCATTCGGATTGTGTCTGATGTTACAGTTCTCTTTTGTCAGTACCGTATCATAACTCACAATACCATATTTGATGATATTGTTTTATTGATTTTACTTCATAGATGATTTAAAAATTGCTTTTTGTTGTTTTACGTCCATTTGTCTTTAACTCCCTGTCAATAAAATCTTCTCTGTTTTCCTTACACAGGAGCAATAATTATTAAACCAGCAAAAATAAAAGCGTATTGCTGTAATAAAAATCAACACCAAGCAGCAAATAGTGACCATGGCAACAGTAGATTAAAATGTATAAATGTAATTTTTGTAAAATTTAACAAACTTTTTTAGCATACCTCAAATCAAGATTTTGGGAAATTGCTGCTATCGCTGAAAACAAACGAAAACATTCTTAAGCGCGAAAACACAGAACTCTCCACTTTAACACTTTACAACATTTCTTATATTTCAGGATCCACCGAAAGAGATCATAAATAATAGATACCGAGTGATTACAGTATTTTTCATTTACATAAATATATACACTATTATATAAATATTTCATGGGAATGGGAGGGACCATCAGGGCACCCGATTGAAGCACTCTGGATGGGGAGAGTGGAAATGCCAACTCCCCATTGCTAACAGTTTGTGAATAGAGGGCGGGCTCTTCTTTCCGCCCATTGGGGTATCCTCATGTTAGATAGCTTGCTCTTTTGACCAATTGTTCAATCTTGTTGTTGGAAGGAGATTCTTCATATCCCTGTGGATACGTATAGGTGATGTTGCCTATCGATCCACCCAACCCCTTTTTGGCCCTTCATACAATGGCATGATTAGGATAATCAGTGGTTATTAAAGCTTGATCAAGTTTAACAGCGAGGAGAGCTCACTGCTGTCGGACTTAGTTTCCGTGCTACAATGGGTGGTAGTACATATCATACATATCATACATCATACATTTTTTGATTAATTTTGATAGTTATTTAAACAATTGAAACCTCTGACCACGGTTTATTAGGGACACCATTTCCCAGGTATGTTCAGACTTTTCTGCAAGAAGCAACTTTAAGCTAATAGCTGCATGTCAAAACGCTTAATTTTCTTCTTAACTTTTCGCTTAACTTCTCAGCCATGAGACGCATAAAAACATGACTGAGAAGTACTATGACGCAGAACCGATTTTCAAATCTGGCTAATTTAAGTATTGGAAACAGAGTCGTGAAGAAGTTTTGAAGATTTAAAACGCGTTATCCAAACCAATCTAAATTATTATATAAATTTAAAATGTTCATTGACTCAATGCTGTTCTTTGAAATTTTAAGATTTTTAGTTGAAACTTGACTCTATATAGATTCAGGACTATTCTCCGCCTCGGTTGAGTTGAGACGCCTCAAGAGAATCGAGTAGGGTGACCACAGTAACCTCGTGTGAGTCCATGCTCCATTTGATTCACACGGAATAATGGGGCTTATTACGAGGTTCACTTCACGGTTAAAACGAAGTGAAAACAAAAAACCTTATTACGAATGTCTCCCAAGTGAAAAATATAAAAGACTTCATCCGAGGTAACGATTTGAATGCACTCGGTGTTATTAAGGTTGCCACGACATCATCACGCCACCGAAAAAAGTAACGCAAACCGTAGATTTTCTGAGGGCTACTACGATTTTCACGGTGATACCAGTAATAGCATAAAAAAAAGTGAGGTGATAAGTGAAGTGAAAGTGATAGTGAAGGAGAAAACCGTAATAAGCCCCAATACGAGGTATATATTCACCCCACTCGATTCTCTTAAGGCATCTCGACACACCGGGGCGCAGCATAGACCTAATTATTCGATTAAACCTGTTTTGATTTATCAATTAAAATAACCTGCCTCTTTTCAATATTCTTATAAACGAAAAAAATCCTTCGCGCTGGCCTCCTCCAGACCCCCTCCAGACTAATTGTCTAGCTCCGCCAATGGCTAGGCCCTGAGACAATCGAAAATAAATTAAGTTCGTGAATCTGTAACGTAAATACTACACAGCAAAAAATAATCAAAATTACATGCGATGTAAAACATTTGCATGGTAAAAATATACCAATGTAAAGCATTGCGTTCTTTAATTTTAAATTGAAAACGGTGTACAAAACCAGAGCATTGATAAACATTGAAAGATACATCTTTTTTGCATTGGTTTATACATAAGTTCATGTTGCAAAAATAATAAATGACAGTGCACTCGTTTTCCAATTCATTATCGTACCAATTTACACGATCGTTTAAATATAAAGCTACTTCCAATGTATCGAATAGAACTGCTGTTTTGCTCAGCTGTCATGCTCCACCCAAGCAGAGGACACAGGAGAACGTTTATTTGCAACTGCAGTTTCTGAACCTCAATTCTGGTGTTTAAACCTGGTTTCGTAATAAATAGTTAATTTTCGTGATAAATAGTTAACGAAATAACTGTCGTGTTATTTAAATTGATTGATTTGAACTGAACTTGAAAAACTTCCGTTCGAATTCATCGTGTTTTAATCGCAAGCAACTGTATATTAGCCAGTGTCACCTAACAAAAATAATCTTCCTTTGTTAGATTTACTGACTGAGTTTTAAAATGTTTTTATTATTATTTTCAATGCATGCACGGAACGTGAACGAAAATATAATGTCATTTTGAGTTAAACTAACCAGTTTCTAAGAATGCATTTAACTTGCCTCCAATGTTGAAACAATATTTTGGTGCTCCGCTACATGAAATCGTACACAGAAAATAATAATTAATTTTAACAAGCGCGTAAAATTTCCTCTCGTTTAATTTCAACCCAAAGGAGGCGTAAACAACGAAGTTGTATGCAATTTTCCCTGCACCATACAACAATGTTGGTAATCTGTCATACAACAGGCTAGATGCAGGCGTTATCTGACCTCAATTTACATGAAATATCCCATTAATTTCTGCCAAATCTAGCATTCCCTTTATGTGCAATAGAAAACGCATAAAATTAAATGTTTCTTTTTATCTGTGTATGAATGGATGAAGGGAATGATTTACAATTTGACGATTTGTAACCATAAAGATATCACCTCTCACCTAATGTGGCATCAAAAATGTTTGAATAGATTATGAAAATGACCAAATAAATTCTCACTCATATTATGTCTCTCCTTATCTAACGTGAAAAATAAACTTGTATTTAAAAATCAACGATGCGGTCATCTGAAGCCGTTCATGTAAAATTCAATTTAGCAAACATTACATGATGTGATTTCCAAGTCATGTAAATTTGAATCCTCATGTGATTTTGAAGTTATTTGCATGCTCCTTTTATGTGCATGAAAGTAGATTGAAAATTACAAAATAATTTTAACTGTGTATTGTCTATACACCTTGGCTGCATACTTCGGTTTATAGGTTCAATTAAGGCACATTTAGATCATTCGAAGATCGTGTTTATAATCTGTTCAGCTTAACCAGTAAAGTCAATTTCTAAAAAGTTGAGGAAATCGAAAATTATGCGGGAGTCAACAACTTTAAATTAATTCACAATATCCTAATTGTTTTGAAATTAATCGGTCAGCATGATAGCAACATGGTTTTTTTTAATTATCGCTGAATTAATGACATATTTGGTACAAATGCCGAATGAAGGAGCTAGGCTAACATGACATCCCGTTATCCTGTGTCCGATATATTGAGTTTGCATCGATCTGTACTACAAACTTAAATGGATTATAAAGCAAGAAATCCAAAAATAAAATGTCTCATTACAAAATAAATCGTATATTATGCATAATAACTATAGCGTTCTCTTATTACTGTTTTTATTAGATGAGATTTAGTTTTAGTGAGTTTTTCGACTTGTAGAAGTTCACGATCCGAAAACTCTTTCGTGGTCATTGAATGTTGTATCAGAAATCTGAATTTTGTACGTGACCACACGGGAAATAATATGTTCTTCTAAACAGAACAACGGGCCATGATTTCATGAATATGTTGTGTTTTCGTGTTATGATTATATACCATGAACATTATCCATGATATCATGAATTATTTTTCCACCGCAATGAATCGGGTCGAAACCATGAGCTGAACTCCTGATACTGAACGCGTTATTCATGAATCTGGTAAATCTACTTTATCGACTCTGAATGTAAACAAAAAAATAAATCCATCGAAGGATTCGAACCTAGCGTGGATGTGGAGTGCTGTAATAGTACTTGGTGGATGTTCTTACTACGCTATAGCAGTTGTTCTTGAAACGACTCTTGACTAATGAAGTTGATTACACAAGGTCAGGTTAGAGGTAAAACAAGACTTCCTAAGTTCATGACGCGCATCTGTCATTTCAATAAAGAAACTATGAATAAGAGTCATGAATTAATAAAATAAGATGAGAGTTCGTTTCATGATTTTTAATTCATGAAAACAGAAACGGACTTGTTTCCGTGTACCTGTATATTTGTTCATCAATTTCTGTGTGAACTCCCTAGAAATTAGAGGTGATTTGGACAAACGCTCGGAATTCCTTGCTCATCTGGGAACCCTTAGCTTACTTCGTACAACCAACCGGCAGCTCACACATAACAACCACCCCCCCATTCAATCGGACGGAAACAAGTGATAGCAATTAAAGTCACATTTGTGTACGCGTATTTAACGGTTCCATTTGGATAATTATTTGTGTCGGTATGTATGGCTCGATCCGCTCGTACACATGGCAAATACAGTAGGTGCTCTAAGCAATCACAGAAGTGCATCTGCCACATCCGCTGCCGTTCGGTTTGGACCAACTGGAACTGATCCCAGTGGGACAGCACTAACTGCATACATATGCCACACAAACACACACAGTTAAATCGTACCTGAAACAGAATTTGATAGCTCCTAACCGCAATTATTATTGCGCTTGGCGACTTTGATCCAAAAGGTAGCGGCGTGGCATACTGTAACTGTTTTGTACTGGCGGTCACTGGTTGGCTGGTGGATTAAGAGTTTACACTTTCGGCTGAATGTAGTCGAATCACACCGACCGACTGGTTTGGGCGTTGGTGGCGATGGTGTGTGTGGTCGCTTGTTGTGGCAGCCAAGTTGATGCGCGGTTATGAGTGGCAATATTTCAGAGAGTGTTTATACTGTGGCTAGTTCCGGTTCGTTTTGTGGTTTATGTGGGATTTTGAGGGATAAAAGGCTATAGCTTCATGGAAGAATCGTGGTGGTGAATCAATGACTAGGTGGTTTTAAATCTACTGATTAAAGAAAAAAAAACTTTCAAGGGACAGCCCGATAGCGTTGTATGACGAATTAACCTAAGGAGTGCTACGTAAGCTAGTATGATTAAACATTCTTGAATACGTTATTACGCATAAGACTACTGTATATATATTGAGCGTCGACGCGCCATTTTGCTCGACAGATAAGTTTTACTATGTACAAAAGTGATTGATTTGTGTTCATTTATTTCCGTTGATAAGAGTTGTATTCAAAATGTCGCTGAATTGAATTTGAGACTAAACAGAAAAATTGCACTTTTGGTGAATCGAAAAGTGTTACTTACAACCAGATTGCAAAAGAGTAAATGTTCACCCGGCAAGTGTAAAACGCATCATCGAAAAGTTTGGTAAGAGTGCTCCACTCAAGGATTTACCAAGAAAGTGGCCGGAAACCCGGCTCCAGCAACCTCGATTTGGACTCAAAAAGTTGTGGATTATATTCAATCGGAACACATCTGCCTCTACTCGCGATCTAGTCAAGAAGTTCAGGACCAGCATCGGAATCGATTCAACGAACTCAAGCAGCAGGAATGACGTCTGATAGAATCGTAACAAAAGAGCAGAAAGTGTCCAAACATAACTCCGAGAACAAATTACGTCAGTTCGATGCCATACGAAAACTCAGGGCATCGAGAAGCTGTACAAGTGTAGCATTTTGGACAATGTCTTAGGACCATCGATAGCATTTTGATTGGATAACAAAAGCATACGTTTAAACGTACATGATTCACAGAACAGTCGTTGCACGGGACTCAGCAGTAATTGATACTTGAAATCTGTTGAGGAACTGTGTGCTTCTAACCGCAGATATCAGACTGTTGCGCATGGAGCAAATCTCGGTCAGAAGGTGCTCATTCTGACAAAGCCTATTTTTGCACATAGTAGAACTTCGCAGTTCTAATCAGATTTTCTATAACATTCAAGGAACTATCTCAAATGCTAGAGCATTTATCCAGAGAGGAATGTTTCCGAAGAACAGGTTCTAGCTCCATTAAGTTTAGAGAAGCACCAGTTCCATTCCTGGCTTATTAGTTGTCCCAGAATTAAGGTGGACTTCGGCAACAAACTTACGCCAAAGTCCAGGCACTAACAGTGAGAGTGGTACGGAGAATTCTCAAAAATAGCGAAACAAACTTCCACAAAGCTAACAGTGTCTTAGAATTTCTAGAGCGAACTTCTCTGAAGTTCAGAAAGGCTTTTTTCAGAAGAAACTTCCCAATCGTTTACTTGGAACTTCCCAGGAATGCTAGAGAGCTTTCACGAAGTTCAGAAAAGATCATTTCAGAATTTCAAAGTAAGGATTTCTCGAATTTCATGAAGAAACCTCTTCTAAGAAAAGAAAGAAAGTTTCAAGAAGAAGAGTGGGTATTTTCTAGTAGTTTGAGCAATATTTCGTCAGAAGCTTAGGAACAAACTACCCAAATTTCAGAAGAAGACATCTTAGACATCTTAGTAGCTCAAGTAGAAACTTCCAACAAATTAGAGGGAATTTTCCAAAAAAATCAAGAAAGGACTTTCCCAAAGTTTCGGTGAAATTTTCCTCGGAGTTAAGGATGAGACTTATCAGATGTTTAAACAAAACTTCCCAGAAAATAAGGAGAGGATTTCGCAGAACTCCAGGAAGAAGTTGAGAGAAAGGACTACTCAGAAGCTTTAAACATTCCAGAGGTTTTGGACTTTTCTCAGAATTTCAAGATGGACTTCCAAGAAGTTCAGGAGGAGGAAACTAACCAGGGAGGGTGCTTTAAAAATGTTCCCAAAAATAGCGAAACAAACTTCCATAAAGCTCAGAACGTCTTAGAAATTCAAGAGTGAACTTCTCTGAAGATCAGGGAAGGACTTTTCAGAAGGTGCAGAAGAAACTCCCCAAAAGTTAATTTGGAACTTCTCAGAAATGCTAGAGAGCTTTCGCGAGTTCAGAAGAAAAGTTCATGGAGAAACCTTTTCAAAGAACAGAAAAAAAATTTTCAAGAAGAATAGTGGGTATTTCCTAGAAGTTTGAGCAATCTTTACTCAAAAGTTCAGGAACAAACTCCCCAAATTTCACAAGAAGGCGTCTCAGAAAGTCAGGGAGAAAATTCCAACAAATTAGAGGGAATTTTCCTAGAAATTCTGGAGAGGGCTTTCCCAAAGTTTCGGTGAAGTTTTCCTCGGAGTTAAGGATGGGACTTATCAGATGTTTAAACAGAATAAGCTTGGTAAAAAACTTCCCAGAATTTCAGGAAAAACTTACCAGAGAGGGCACTACCTATAAGTTCATGAAAGATTTTCTCAAAAAATTAAAGAAACTTCTGTGAAGTTCAGGAGAGGAAAATTTCTAAAAGATTAAATGTAACTACTCATAAGTGCTTCCTTGAAGTTCTGAAGTAAAACAGAAATTCAAGATGGACTTCCTAGAAGTCCACGAAAAAAAAATTCCCTAAGTTCAGGAGGAAACTAACTAGGGAGAGCGCTATCAAAAATTTCTAAAAAATAGCGAAACAATTTCCACACAGCTCAGCACGTCTTAGAAATTCAAGAGTGAACTTCTCTGAAGTTTGTAGAAGGTTCAGAAGAATCTTCCCAAAAGTTTAGTTGGAACTTCCCAGAAATGCTCAAGAGCTTTCGCGAGTTCAGAAGAAAAGTTCATGAAGAAACCTCTTCAATGAACAGAAAGAAACTTTCCAGAAGTATAGGGGCTACTTCCTAGTAGTTAAAACAGTATTTTTTTTCAGAAATGCAGGAGATTTCCTCTAGGTTCAGAAGAAAACTTCCCTGAAGTTTCTAAGAGGACTCCTCAGAAGTACAGGAACAAACTAATAACAAATTGAAGAAGATTTCTCCAAAAATTCTAGAGAGAACTTTTCCAAAAGTTTTGCAGAAATGCGAGGATATAGTTGGATACAGGATTGGACTCATTAAAAGTTAAGATAGTAACAAAGTTCAGGAAAAAACTTTGCAACTGTTCCTGGAAGGTAAGGTTGGGTTGTTAGTGACTGCCGAGAAGTTCATGAGGAAACTTGCTAAAATTTCAGGAGAAAACGTCCAAGAATTTCAGCAAAGAGCTTTGTCGAAGATCAGGAAAGAGCTTCCCTAAAATTCAAGAATAGGTTTTGAACTACCTGGGATGGATGCTAGTCCTATAGGATTTATAGAGTAAATCCTATAGAGAAAATCCTATTCAGGTGTCTGAATTTGGTAAACCGTACCATACGCTCCATAGAGTATTAAGTGTAAGGGTATAAAAGAGCCCTATTACGGGTGTCACTTCCTGGTGAAATCAAATCGTGGTGAATAAAAAAAACCCACGTGCAAATCAAATGGGCATCGCTGTCTTCATTACGGATGTCACGGGTGAAGTGAGAACTGTAATAAGGGGCAAAATATATAGAAACGATTTAACACAATCAGCATCAAATAACAGGACGTCATATCGATCCTCGCAGAAGCACGTACACTCCCGCTTTATTTTTCTCAATTTTTGAGTAAAATTGTATGCTATCTCTTTTTCTCTCACGAAAATGTTACTCTATTTTCGTTTAAAATTGGATCAACTAAATTTTTGGGTAGATCCACTTTTTACGAAAATTTAGTAACATTTCCGTGGGAGAAAACAAGATAGCATACAATTGTACTAAAAAATTGAGTAAAATGAAGCGGGAGTGTAGATCATTTTGTGAGCTTGTAACGCAGGTATGGCTATAGGCGATGTTTCTTACCGGCTGCGAAATCCGGCCGAAAATGATCAAGAAATGTAGGCCTACTTTCGAATGATACTCAGAACCGTTTTCTTCTCTGCTGGCCGTAAGCTCAACACTAACTGCCAGCAGCACCTACACTTCCGTTCGACGATGAAAACCAGATAGTTCGGCGACTTATGCGCACACTCTACTTTTCTACGGTATCGGTAAGCTTTTCACACTTTCGTAACTTCTCTTCATGGCTTCCGTTAAATTTTTCACTCAATTCCAAATTCGAGAAGGAAGTGATCGGAAAAGCAAAAGAGGAGCTAAAAACGGTCCCAACATCGTAATTTTGTACGGCTATGTCAAAGTTGTCGGCGGTACGTACGTTCGTCAAGGCGTGAAAAATTCCGAAGAGACCGGTCTTATCACTATCCTGTTCTCCACGACGAACAGCGGCTTTTTTCGATGAAACAGTTTACTTATTAACTTCACTAAACTTTTCCTGCATCTAACGAGAAAAAATGACAACGAAAATAGAAAACACTTCCACCCATTTTGGTGCCTACTTCGATCTCTCTAATCGAATTTTGCAAACAGCACTTACATACGTAAATATAGCCCAAAATGTAATCATCCGTATTAAAGGGTGTTTCGATCAAAATTTGGTCGACTTAAATTTGACGCATTCCCTTTCATCGTGCATTAACAAATTTGGCACACCCCTTATTTTAAAGATGCATGCGTGTAGCATCATGCCTCTATTTTGGTTTTGAGATTAGCACTTTAGTTATCAAAATGTAGTCGAAGCACTTTAGTTATCAAAATGTAGTCGAAGGAAGAGAAGCAACGCATCATAATTTTGCACGTCCATGGCGAAAATCCAAACTACTCTCACGCCAAGTTGGCGAAATTGTTGAATATGGATAAATCAACTGTAACCAACGTATTAAATTGTTCAGTGAACAATTGTCGAAAGCCAGGAAGGCCGATATCGGGTGAAATCGAAAGTCAGAGGCCACAGCACCGACAAAAAGAGTTGCCCGCTGTTTCGACCGGAGCCTCAACCTCTCCATCCGAGATGTTGCAAAGAAGCTGGGAGTAGCGTCTTCAACCGTGGATAGAGCTAAAAAACGAGCTGGACTGCTGTCTTACAAGAAAGTGGTGACTCCAAATCGCGACGATAAACAAAACACGTCGGCCAAAGCACGATCGCGAAAGTTGTACACAACATTGCTGGGGAAGTTGCTTGGTACAAGACGATCAAACTTACGTCAAGGCAGACTTTAAACAGCTTCCTGGAAAGTAATTTTATACGGCAACCGGACGGAGAAAGGTGGCAGATATTTTCAAGCACATTAAACTGTCAAAGTTCGCCAAAAAATATCTGGTGTGGCAGGCCATCTGTACCTGTGGCTTGAAGAGCAACGTTTGCATTGCGAGCGGAACCGACAATTAGGATATTTATCTGAGCGAGTGCCTACAAAACCGTCTACTGCCTTTTCTGAAGCGACACAATTGTTTCGTTCTATTTTGGCCGGATTTGGCATCTTGCCATTACGGAAAAAGGCCATGTAGTGGTATGCTGTCAACAACGTTCAAATGGTACACAAGGACAAGAACCCTCCCAACACGGCAGAGCTCCGTTCAATTGAACAATATTGGGCAATCGTCAAGCGGAACCTTAAGAAGACTCGAGAAGCTATTGTGAGCGAGAAACAGTTCAAGGCAAACTGGCGTTCTGCGGTGAATAAAGTGTACAAAATCTTATGGCAGGTATTAAACGAAAGACCCGGCAGTTCGCATTCGGTAAGAAGAAAGTCTAGCTGAATATTTATCCTTTACAGAATACATTAAATTAACTGAAATTGAAACAGATAAAGAATTTGACTTATTAATAAAAACATTGATCGACTCACACACATTACTGTTTGACCAAATTTTGATCGGTACACCTTCTATTTTTGATCAGTGCATTACAAATTCTTTTTCAAGCTCTTCAAGTGTCTATTAATCATTGATTATTGTTCCTTGGTTCCCATCTGATCTCTGTTTAAGATATTTGATCGCGTAGAAAACTTCCCTGAAGTTTAGCAGAGAAGTATAAAAAATTAGAGAAGTTTCTCAAAACTCAGCGAATCCTCCAAAATTAAAAAAATAATCTTCGGTTCATCGATCTCGGCTGGGATTGAACCCAGACCCACTGGACATTAAATTGTTGTTCATGGAAAGGAATGATGAAAAGATGAAAGCTGCGAATAAAAAAACATTGGCTATAAATGGTGTTTCGTTAAAAATTTGGTCGATTTAAACTTGACGCACTTCCTTTCGTCGTTGATTTAAAGTCATTTTGCCTACCCCTCATTTTTAAGATGTGTGCATGAAGCATCATGCTTCTATTTTGACTTTGAGAAGAGAAGCAACGCATCAAAATTTTGCACGTGCATGGCGAAAATCCAAACTACCCTCCCGCCGAAATTGTTGAATACCGCTAACTGGCAACTGTTACCAACGTATTAAAAGTGTTCAGTGAACGTTTGTCGACAGCCAGAGAAGCTGGATCGGGGGGAAATCGAAAGTCGGAGGCCACAGCGACGACAAAAAGATTTAACCTCTCCGTCCGGCATGTCGCAAAGAAGCTGGCAGGCCTTCAACGTGGTAGACTAGCGAGCTGACTCGACTTACAAGAAAGTGGTGACTCCAAATCGCGACGATAAACACAACACGTCGGCCAAAGCACGATCGCGTATGTACACGACGATGTTGATGAAGTTTGATTGCGTGGTACAGGACGATGAAACTTACGTCAAGGCAGACTACAAACAGCTTTTTGGACTAGCTTACTTTCAGGATTTTTATACGGCAAACGGATGGAGAAAGGAGGTAGATATTTTCAAACACATTAAACTGTCAAAGTTCGCCAAGAAATATCTGGTGTGGCAGGCCATCTGTACCTGTGGCTTGAAGAGCTACGTTCACATTGCGACCGGAACCGTTAACCAGGAAATTTATCTGAGCGAGTGCCTACAAAAACGTCTACTGCCTTTCCTGAAGCGACACAATTCCGTTTTATTTTGGCCGGATTCGGCATCTTGCCATTACGGAAAAAAACCATGGAGTGGGATGTTGCCAGCAACGCTCAAGTGGTGCCCAAAAACAAGCACCCTCCCAATACGCCAGAGCTCCGCCCAATCGAACAATATTGGGCCATCGTAAAGCGGAACATTAAGAAGACTCAAAAAGCTGTTGTGAGCGAGAAACAGTTTAAGGCAAACTGGCGTTCTGCGGTGAATAGAGTGGACAAGGAGACTGTACAAAATCTTATGGCAGGTGTTAAATGAAAGACCCGGCAGTTCGCATTCGGTAAGAAGAAAGCCTAGCTGAATATTTATCCTATACAGAATACATTAAATTAACTGAAATTGAAACAGATAAAGAATTTGACTCATAAAAACATTGATCGACTCACACACATTACTGTTTGACCAAATTTTGATCGGTACACCTTCTATTTTTGATCAGTGCATTACAAATTCTTTTTCAAGCTCTTCAAGTGTCTATTAATCATTGATTTATTTCTTCTCAAATTTGTAACCCGACTCATTTGACGCAGCCAAATCTATGTTAAGAGGAAAAACAATATCGGATAAAATCGCATTTGTCGAAAAGATAAAGAATTTTCTGTGATAATCCACATTGCGAGGAAAACACAATTCAGTACAGCTGGTGATGGAAGAAGTAAGAAGTAAGATTGTGTGCCACCGAGCGTGCGGCCTTGTTTGCTTGCCATCGAGTAGACGGCATTGCAGCTGAATGAACATAATCTACTTACTGATGCTGCCTTGTTCGGAACGTTTTTTGAAACAGGATTTTCCACCAGTAGGAGTGCAGAAAGAGTTAAAGAAAATATTCGATTACGACAAAGCTCAGGAAAACAGCTGTTTTGGCAGAAATCTTTTAATAGTTGTGTGTTCTACTGGCACGATTTGGGGTTGGGTTATGCAATAAGTTTACTGAGTGTGAAATATCAGGGTTAAAGGGTGGAACGGTCAACAATTGGCCAAACATGATTAAGTGCACACTGACAACAAACAAGTGACTCGTTGTTTATGGAATATAGAGCGATGCATAAAGTTCAAATGATTTTACCTAAAATGTTAGCCACTTTTGATATAATCAAGTATTTTGTTAGCCGTTTGACTAATATTTTTGAAATAAAAAATAAAAAAATGTATCAATTGAACAAACATCTTCCCTGCACTTCCTCATTCCGAAAAATACTGATGCCACGTTGTCGGCGTTTCAAAATAATCCTCTTCGATTTACAATTCTTCCTAAACAAAACGTACATCCTATCCTAGCTTCGGCTGGACATATACTAAAACTGGAAATGAACAGACGGTTTGTGCTGTTGGTTATTGGTTGGTTGGTTGGTTATTTTTTTTCGTCCTCCACTCCCACGGTTAGCAGCTCCCATAGCGTGGAACGTTTTAGGTGGTTTTGAAATTCAAAAGTATGCTATGAAATTTTGTTTAATGTACTTTTATTGGTACCATAAGGTGCAATTTTCTATTAGCTCTTTGATGTAAATATAACATAGTTTCATGAATTTCGAGTAATCCCGGGGAAGAAACATGTTTTCATCGTACTTCTACATACAAACGGATGCCAAGCGATGAATGCAGGAATAAGTTGAGTTCCATCGATGTTCAGAGGGTCTTACCATTATGCCGTTTGAGTGTTGTTTATGTGTTAAATATTATTCAGCTATTATTTTGCTCGCTATGAATGGAGAATATAAAAATAATTTTTATTCTATTGAATCTATGACAATGTGATTTATGTTCATCTACTTATATTTATCTTCATATCCATTCCCCTATGAAATAAAAACTCCTGGATTCGTGTACTTGAAAAAAATATATAACAATATAAGGAATCTTGTTGAAAACTTTGATCAGAATATAATGACTATTCTGGAAATATTTGACTTGAGTTTCACGTGAGCGTAGCAATAGGAGAATGTCAGCGGTGATTGTATTTGCCAATATGAGAATAAGATTTGCAAAGTACCGGAGAACAATTGGAATATTTTAGAGAAGATCTCTTCTGCAAATATCTTTTTATCATTCTTAGTTTTTTTATGATAACAGTACTTCTTCGGCAAAATATATCAACAAAAAGAATTATAAAATGTTCATTATGTACCATAGTATATATGTGTTGGTGATTGGTTCATTATATAGAGCAGTTCATTCAACTATTTTCAAATCGGTCATTATTCTTAGATCCTCGACTGATTTTGCCCTTAAGAGCCGCTTTGGATCAATCTACATCAATAGCCAGGATGGCGCTGAGGATTCTCACTAAGTGTGATAGTGTTGTTTTTTATTGGGAAGACAAAGCACATCAACAGCAATCATTCCGTGGGCCTATTGTGCGAGTCAAATGAGTCAAAACGAACCGCTTTCACTTGATGAGTCGACAACTCCGCTTCTCAAAACTCGCAGCACCCTCGCGGAAAGTAGTATCATCATCATTGATAGATCGGTATATTTCACTGGCTCTAAATTTGATTTTTTTTATATTTGATTTATCTTTGGATCTTTAAGCTCCTGAATTTATGGTTTTTATAACAATTTGTATTTTGTTTTTATTGTTTATTTATTAAGGTTTTGAAAGTTTCTTCAATTTTTTGGAAGTGTAAATAGAAAAATGTTGTGGCCGAGTTTCAAAATATCCGGAATTTCAGATATTAAGATATTAAGATTTTTAGATTTTGAGATTTTAATATTTTTAAATTTTGGATTTATAGATTGTTAGATTTTTAGATTCTTAGATTTTTAGATTTTTAGATTTTTGGATTTTTAGATGTTCATATGTTAAAATTTTAAGATTTTTAGATTTTTAGATTGTAAGGTTTTTAGATTTTCAGATTTTGAGATAGTTAGATCTTAAGATTTTTAGGTATTTAGATTTTTAAATTTGAAAAACAATTACAATCTCAACCTCCACCCCTCCCCCCACGTAGACTTTTCTCCATACAATTTTTTGAATTTTTGTATGGAGCGTAGATGTTAGTCACCCCTTCTCCCAAGAAAAGTCTACGTGGTTATGAATAGCCCCTACATATAAATATGAAGAAAAAATTAAAAACAGGCAAATTTTACCGATAGACCAAATTTTAGATCCATAGACGCACATTAGAGCACTTTCCCATATTTGCATAATAATGACAATTTTATTCCATTTGGTAATTACTTATATTTATGCTTCTGAAACTTGTTACGTTTATTAATAAAGACATAAGCCGAATTCTCCGTCGACTTGTGGTGAACAAATTATATGTTAAGTCTTATATATTTGTACACACACTGTTCCACGTCAATTCATCGACCTGAGTCATCATAACACTATGGATGCCCGGGGCTGACCATCGTATAAGACTTAGAGTGACTCCTTTAGTCCTAACACTGCACGTGAAAGCAAGCAGGTAAAAGAGATAAGCAAGAGCAAATATCGAGGGGACACTTTGCGCACGCGCCGGATCCACGCCGCCGCCGCTTCCGCCAAGAAACGACCGCGGTGTCGCGTAGACAGCGCCGCCGCCGAATCAAAAATAGATCGGCGCACAGGTCTCGCGTCCACTGGTTTCATTTCTGCAGGCAATAACGCAGCGGCAGCGACTGAATAAGATGGTCAACTCGATTATCCCGGCGAATCGCGACGTGGCGGTGGTGATGGACGACGAGACCTATGTCACCCTAGATGGCAACGACTGGCAACGAGGGCACTTCGTATTTTAAGTACTTCCTCTATGAAGGAAGTGGACTTCGAGGTGAGGTTCATTTCATACACCAAGTTCTCCAAGAAGGTGCTGCTGTGGCTGATAATCAGCGAGAAGGGGATGTCGAAGCCACTTTTCTTTCAGTTCGGTTCAGTTGTTTTTGGGATAATTTTTGTTTTTTTTTACTTATTTATTTTCCGTCGGCCTATTTCCTCACATGGTGATAATCACCGACGCCAGGGGAGACGACTCCACCACCTGGACCCTACCTAACGACTCATGACTATGAACCGGGACCAACGGCTTTACTTCCCTTCCGCGAAGGTTGAAGGCGGGACTAAGATTTTTTCGCCTCCAGAAAAAACCACCGACGTCGACTGGGATTGGAACCCAGACCCACTGGGGTGCCAAGGTAGCAGTCGCGCTTACCCACTACACCACCGACGCCAGCTAGTTTTTAAGATAATTTTCTGATGAAAAAACGAAAAGGATACATGCAAACCAAGCTGCAAATCAAATGATCCTTACCAGAAAATTTGTTAAATCAAGGTGGCCATGAGCGCTCGTGATACGCTGGATACCCAAAATACTGAAATTTTCATTGTTGTCATTACGTAATTAGATTTCTAGACAATCGTGCAATTATTTGATCTTTGAAAAGCTTTCTTTACGCTACAGCATGTTAACGAACCAATACTCTGATACAGTATTCCGGAATACGTACCCGCTAGTGAAAATTTAGGTGACGATACGAACAAATGTAAACTGACAACGGTGTGAAAATGTTTCGACATGACAAATTTGCTGAGCAATAGCACTACTGCGAGTCTAATTAGGTGCAAAATTCGCAATATTAGGCTATTTGACGTTTAATTACTTCTCCCTTTCTAGCACATGCAGAGGAAAGAAGGTTTGTTTTCCTCCAAAAGATTTTCTTTCTGACTTGCACTCCTTCGTTCTAAATGGTGCTGTATTGTGCGTGCTTTCAAGGTCACTAAGCCTAATAGTGGGTTAGTAGGGACAAAAATAAAGGTAATTGGGGTTCTTTAAAACAAATAACAACGGAAAAAATGCCGTTTCAGTTGATCCATAGATGATGTAATGGTTTTTTTTCGTCAATTTCAATCTCTTGTTTCTAATTTTCCATCCAAGCGACATTGGCTAAAATTCTTCCCAACAAACTGCACGACACTTTTGACCGGTGTCTGATTGAAACTAACCGGAAACAGCAGGACACTTGCTTCCATCTGTGGTGGCAGCAGATGAAAAAGTGACAATCCCACGTGTGGAGAGATGCGGTCACGTGTGTGACTTGTTCGATGAGCATTTCTCGGCTGCTAACGACTGTGTTTATTTTCCTCGCAAGGTTTCATAGGACTCATCTAGCTTTCTTCCTTCTGTCTGGCTGTGTGTCAAATGGTCGCCGTGCAATGGCAGAGGAAACGAGTGCAGGTACACTTTCGTAGTTTCCCCAAACAAGCTCGTTCCTAGCGAACACTACCGAGAAAAACGAGAGCAATTCAATTTGGGAAATGTTTTCTTTGTCACATAAACGGACTGACGGTTGTTTCGATTCCGGCTCGGAAGGGAAATGATCAATTTTGGGAATTGCTTGCTAATGAAAGTACAAAAAGTGATGAGTTTTGAGTTGATAGGTTTCTTCTGGCTGTGTTGGAAGATTTGTCGATTGAGGCGAGGAGGGAGTGATATGAACTGCAGGTAGACGTTTGAAAAATGAGATTCCAGTAAATTGGAAATCCAACGGAGTAACTAATTCGTTTGGTTTCTGCTGTATGGTCTAATTAATAACCAATCGTTTTTCTCTGAGCTGCCTCAGCCCTCGACAAGCCAGCCAGTCAGCCAGGAGCATTTTGTGAGAAATACTTACCGACTGGAGTAAAGCACCCGACCGTCCTGGTTAATCCGCACAAACTTGTTCGGTGTGGTTATGGTATGCAGGTAGCTTTGCTTGCCGTTATAGAAGTACGTGTCCGGTTTCCAGATCCGTCCAAGCATGGAAATGCTCAGAGCCAGGGTTTTATACTCTCCGGTGAATGCAAGCCGTCGATCGATCCACGACTGACGGAAGTAGCAGTCCATCGAGTAGGTCTGAAATTAAAATTTAATAGAAGGATTATTCTTGTTCTTATCGACTGGCATAGGATAAATCTGGTATTGTAATTAGGTTCAAAAAATGTATTTAAAAATGTTCAACTCACGATCGATTTAATTTACGAAAATACATTATAGCTCGAATCAAAACTGTCATTCGACTCTGTTGAGAGCAAGGTATTAGGTCAGTGCAATTCAAAGAGTTCCATCCATTGTCAAAATGTTATTTGACCTGCTCGCTGTCTTACATCGTGGCAAGAAAAGGAAGTTTGTTTGATGTTCATGTAAACAACGAGAAGTTTTTCATTGCTTATGTTTCATCGCAGCATCCCTTCGCCCTCAAAATCAAACAAACGGGGATTGATTTTCTTTCGATACGAAAGTTTTCTTTTACACCGTACTTCACACCTGCGCTCACCGTCCCGCCTCCATTGGTGATCCTAAATCAACCTTCAATCGAAACCGGCTCATCCAGTCATTGTTCCCGACTGTCATCGCCCGTCGATCGGTCGACACTTGACTGGGGGTCGGTCCCTTCAACAACAGTTTGACAAGGGAGATGGGTGTAAGCCACCTGTCTTTTATTACATGTCTCCTTTTAGCTTTGAACACTTCGCACCAAGCTCCCCGCAGGCTTCCGCCTAGAATTCCACGGCGCCCGTGATTGTTTCCTGTCGTTTGAACGCGCTGCTGGCTGCCGAGGAAAATCCAGACACCATCCTCGCAATTTTTTTTGGTTTTCCACCTCTCTTGAACAATGGGTGCCTTCTGCTGGAGGAAGGCATTTTTCACATTCTCACCACATTTTTCCAACTAGGTACATGCGTCTTCTGTTGCAAAATACGGTGACGACTATGGAAGATATTCCTGCTCACCAGGAAGAATCTCGCTAAGCAAGCAAATAAGCATCTTTCGTGCGGTGTGCTTTTGCAAATGCGATGAGCCACCTTTTTGCCATCCCTTATTCACGATACCTTCTATAAATGTGCTATCGAGTGCGAAGGAGATAAAGTTGTCTTAAAGGAAGCTGTTACAGCGTGCGGACACTGTTCGGCTATACGTTCGGATATGGAAAAAAAAATGAAAGCGTTTAGCAGCACCACTCATCTTCAACTTTGAGCATGGTTCATTTCACTCTTGTATTATAGTCTAACCCTGTCCATGCATATATGAATATGGTTATTACTTTGTTGAATGTGGTAAAGGTTGTTCCTAGACGGGATTGGCTCTGGTTAAGTTTTTCTCGACTGTCTTCTTCTGTTTTTTCATACATTCAACCGATTTAATGCGGATGGTGCATATATGACCCAATATTAAAATTTGCTGTCAAAATTAGAGTTACAGAGGAACTTTGTTCTGCAAACTTATTCAAAAATAATGCTCATAACTAGGAAAAACATTAAACATGTATGGTTGCGGACACAATGATGATCTAGATCATCCAAACTGTCCTTGAGTTCAGATCTTGATGTTGTACATGATCGACAAGGACTTTTAGAGTGTTTTGACCGTGCTTCTTAGCTATCAAGGTTTCAAAGAAAATTTTAACATCATTGCAGACATGTTACATCATTCTCAGAATATCTACGGTATTCGAAACTTTTCATGAGTTTAGATCATGATGTTCTGCATAATCAATAAGGCGAATTACGAAGTCTCCATGACACTTATGAGTTGGTAAAGCACCATGGGACATCATTACGGAACTTTAATCATATTACAGTATTGAGGGCAGTGTCTTGAATTTTCATAAAATATCAATGAGAAGTGAAAATGATTTTATCTCAGTGTAATGATGACGTTTACTTTACCGGTTTTCATGGTTACCGCTGTCACTTCTATGCCAACTGAAGACTGTTTGCTGCAATGAATGAAGACGGCTCTAAGTTCGGATCAAAATTTTGCTGTCATTGTTGTTTTGATTATCAATCGGTAAGCATGAATTTCGTCGGACTAAATCTGAATATCATCTCTTGTGATGATTTTTTTTATTATTAAGTGATTTTGAATCCTCATACGAACAAGAAACAGCCAGAGCCGCTATTATCGTCTCAGAAGAATAGATGCTAGCAGTGTTGAGCAAAAATACCCTGGGCTGGGCTGCCCTCGCATATTATTCGAACCCGACGGATAATTGATATTCATTGTGGTTTTTAATTTCGAAATTAATATTGGAAATGAACCTGTTTACATAAATGTATATCAAAACTCTATGAAAATCGAACGTTCATTCTACTGATTACGTTTGTTATTACGAGTAATCATTTGATTTTCGCATGGAACTTATATGTAGTCAATGTTATGTTGCCTGAAAATCCACGCTTTTGTACCTAATGAGCATGACTATTATCGAGACTGGTTGAGGGATACCCTCGAGCATAATGGTTAGCACCCATGACGCTCTAATCGCCAAAGTCACGAGTTTAAATCTCACCCCGGTAAAGTTACGAAAAACACTCAAACAGGTGTTTGAGTGACTACGACGGGAGATGAACCAGACTGAGGCTGAAAATCTCGTTAATACAGAAACAAGCATATTACAGTATTCTTAGAATATCTACGGTACTCTAAACTATTCTTGAGTTAGAATGTTGATGTTTTGTATGATCAACAGGGCGATTAACTACGTCTCCATCGTAATTATGAGTTGGTTAAGCTAAATGGGACATCCTTGCAATTATAGTCACTTTACAATATTCTCAGAATATCTATGGTACTTTAAACCATTCTTGAGTTCAGGTCTTGGTGTTTTGCATGATCGACAAAGGCGATTTTCGTGGTCTCCAACGACTTATGAGTTTGTAATGCTCCCTGTGACATCATTGCACAATCATAGTCATGTTACAGTATTCTCAGAATATCCCCGGCACTCCAACCTATTCTTGAGCTTAGATCTTGATGTTTTGCATGATCAACAAGACGAGTCATGTCTACGATTGGTAAGTCCATGGGACATCATTGCATAATTAGTATCGTATTACAGTATTCTTAGAATACCTACAGAGCTCCAAACTATTTTTGAGTTTACATCTATGGTTGTGGTACCGGTAGTCCGGTACCGAAAATGTATGGACCTTCAAATTTTTTTGTATGAAACGACTGGCCTTGAGGCTATACTGGCCAGACACTCCGCTCAGGATAATATTTCTTGCAACACTATTTGCCATTCAGAAGACATCCGGCTAGGTATAGTGGTTCGTGGGATCTCTGGTATCCCTTAGACACCCGATGGTATTAATCGAAAAGCTAAGCGAAAAATAATGTTGCCAGTTTGTAGTTGAAGAGCACCAGTTGAAGAGAATTTCAGAAAATCAAGTGTCAAAATCGTAAAATTAGTATATCTTTTGACGAATGGACTTCTACTAGGAACCGATGGTACGTGAATGTAAATGCTCATGACGGAAATCAGAAATGGGAATCCGGGACTTCAAAGGATTGTGGGATCGATGAACGTCAAGAAATGCACAATGTTGCGGGGACATATTACTATATTAGTAGAATTTTCCAAAAATGGTACCAGTATGCGAATTCTGGGCGATTGGTGAAATTGGACAGAGATGATCCCCATTCTTTATTTCGGTAATATTTCTATTAAAATATCGACATCGATGGGAATTTTTTTAAAAGTATTTATCGATTCAATAGGCTAGGAAGTTAGGAATACATTAATCAAAGTACGTCTTTTCAATATGTTGTCTGAATTCACGTTTTGAAAAATTAAAGGTGATTTGTAAGCAAAACCGGAGATTTTCCAAACATTATTTTCCATAATAAAGTTCATAAAGTGAGTATCGTTGAACGTTACTTACTCTCGAAATTTCCAAAAAATGTAAATTTAAGATTCTATGCATGTGCAATTATTAGCGAGTCAAATGTACCCTATCTGACTCTTCATCATCAAATCAAAATGATAAAAAATTAATCAACACATTTGCAATACAACACTTTATGTCTCTTTTTTGATCATGAACAATATAGAGATCTGAGCTAATGGATAGTATGGAGTAACGTAAATATTCTGAAAATAATGAAATACGGCTATTACGGTTTTATCATGTTCAATAAAACTTTACAACGCATGAATACGGTCGAGACATCGGTAATAGCCATGATTATAATGTAGAGTATTATGATATAAAATCAAGAATAATTTGAAGTACCGTAGATATTTGGAGAATACAACAAATCATATCTCTAGAAAGGTGTGATTATCCCTAGAAGCACTTCGGTTGAGATAACATAAATATGACTTACTAAGTCATAATTAAGTTACTACAACTAATAATGACCGTAGTGTGCTACTTGAAATATCTCATAAAGTTTTTATCACCCATACGTACGCTGGAGACATCGTAAACTGCCTTGTTGATCATGTTACACATCATGATTTTAATTCAAGTATAGTTTGAAGTACCTTCGGTATTCTAAAAATACAGTCACTTGTCTATTAGTACGGTGAAAACATCCTAAATAACCTCATTGATCAAGTAGAAGATGAAGATCTAAACTCAAAGATAGTTTGAATTACTTAAGGTATTCAAAAATACAGGTCTATTTCAGTGTCATTATGTCCCATGGGGCTGTTTCAACTCATATGTGCAATGGAGACATCGTAAATAGACTTTTTGGTCTATTGAGAAACTAGGAGAATTTAAAATTAACACTTCATTTGATCACTTTTCAAATGAAGTCACAATCGTTCTACTAATACGCTCAAAAAAGTTTTTTCAAAATAGTGTTTTTTTAAGTGAACTTTTTTGGTCTATTAGAACATCAAGATTTGTATTCAAGGATAGCTTCGAGTAGCGTAGATATTCTGTAACATGTCTATTATAAAGTTATTTTGTTCCGTATAGCTTTTCCAACTGTTTAGTATGGTACGGCTCAACAGTCGAGGTACGATTTTCACGCGAGTCAATTTGTTTTTTCGGGGATGTTATGAATGGTGTTGGCAGAAACTTTGGAACTGTATTCTGTATAAAACGCTCAATGTGTCATGTACAAAATGCTGATAAGACCGGAGTTTCCCTACGAGTATGACAATGACGTGGACAATGCCCGAGACCTGCAAGCACTTGGTGTTTTCGAACATCGCGTGCTTGGGAACATATTTGGAGGTGTTCAGAATAACGGTGTACAGCGGCGAATCATAAACCACGAGGGCAAGTGGAAGGTTACTTTGGCAATGTCGTGATTGAACCGCGATGGCCAGTGTTGAGACGGTTATTCGTACAGAAGATGCTGGCTCATGATCGAGGTTTCCAGCCTCAACCATGGTTGTTCCTTGTACGATCCGTTGCCGTCAGTGGTTCTGCTGCTGCTTCGTTGGTACTGCTGCTTGTTCGTTGCTTCTAACGTTCGTCACAAGAATGCCGGCTGCGCATTTTGGCAGCTTTTTTTATACCTGACTCGTGGCTAGCTGTGATCTACTTTTTCATCGATAATCAATGACATTTTGCGCTGCCTTATTTTCTTGAATCATGTATCACGCTTGTGTAATTTTACTCAACTTGATTTCAATATTATTCCTCACATACTCGCACCACAGAGAACAGACATCCAAGTCAAATTCAAAAATTGTGTAAGAAATTTAACGGCCATTTCATAATCGTAATGAACTGGCAATAGCGTGGCAGCGCTGGCATCGCCACCCATTGACCAGCTTGAAATCTTATTCATCAACTAAATTTTTTGGCAGTTCAGTTCTTTCACGCACGGTCAACGAATCTTACCCATGTTCGATTAAAAATCGCAAGTGGCCATAGCCCGAGAGATGGCAATAGTGTTTTAACGTATTTTAATTTGAATCCTTACACAAGTTTTTTTGAGAAATATATTCTAGTTTGGATGTCTGTTCTTTGTGCTCGCACTACTACAGGCAGAGCATTTGAACGAGGATGGAATGAAGCAACCATAAACCGAGTACATTGGCGAAATATTGTAGACGAGGTTTTGACATTGTAATGTTATTGCACCAATAAAATTAAATGAAAGTAGGTATGCTCGAGAAACTCTTTCTCGGAAGATGAATGGTCGGATCGGTGACAGATTCTAGTCCGCTCTGCATCCAATTCCGAGTCATTGTAAAATTTCCCAAAGACACATCTACGAACATTATCTTCACCCCTTGAAACTTTGGAGTTGAGCTCAATTGTGAAAAAAATGTCCAAAACTATCAGAACAATTGTATGCAGTTTTTCTCAATGAATCGCAAAGCGAGAACCAGTGATACACAACATTCGTCTTACTCCCAAGCAACACAGCTTGTATTAAACAAGTTGAAAATACGGTTAAATGACAAAAACAGGTTACAAATTTAGGTGCATAGTACTTTATTTCGTACTTTTATATGACGCAAAAAGCGCAAAAAGTGAAGTGTTATAAAACATTAAATGGAAAAAAAATATCCTCATACAAAAATATAACACTGCCAAGCGTGGGATTTGAACACGAGCCCTTGGCGTGATAGGTTTGTAGCTTCATTGCTATGCCAACTCTGATTATTGAGAAGCAAACTCTGTGTATCTATTATATGCTTCTCGTTGGAACTAAAACCTCAATCTTGTACAACAGATTCATCGTAATGAGAAAAAAGAACACGTTTTGCAAAACAGGGTTGGTGTAATGTTATTTCAGCAGTATATAGAACTGCCCTTCAAATCTTCTCATGTTTATGTTTTATAAATGTATGGAACCATGTTTTCAAGAACAATAATAAACTATTAATCACTTGAACCATTTGAAAAAATATGTTTTGCACGACCGTTTGTCAGAGTGATAGGGTATGTGTCCCTTGACTCAGCCTATTATGCAACCATCGATTACATTTTTGATTATAACTCTTAAAGTTTTCAAGCTGAAGGTGAGATTCAACAAGTTCTACACTTGCTAAGATATGTTTGATAAGACATTTGGTAGTTTGTATCACGAAAAGTTACACAACTCTTTTAATAAAGTCAGAAACTTTCAAGGGATATGGATTTAATGTCGGTCTACAAGCACCAAATTGGGTCTATTCATGGATGCAAATTCGTCCCATTCAATGGATTTATTACTAAATGCAGTCTTTGTACGGTTTTTTTTTTCTCATTATATGAATTAAGGCATTGTCAGCTGTATTCGCTTTACTTAACACAAAATTTCACAAAACAAACTAAAGTAAAACTGTTTTGAAACACATAAGTGATGTTCATATATGATTAACTAGCCATTCAAAAATGAAAACATTATAATTCACTATACAACGGCTTGGTTCCTTCGGTTTGTGTTTAGATGAGCCACTTGAATTCAACACATGCAAACACATGCATTTCCACTTGAAATTTTACCAATAACAACCTTTTTACTACGTTATTGATACAACAGGCCATAGTTGGGAACATACAAAAAAATATGTCCTTAACATTGGGTCTATGATTTTCTTGTAAAATCATTGTTATTTTAGCAATGTGAACTGTAAGTTTGTAACGTGTTACTATTTTCTGTACATCCAGGCGGCATTACTTGCTATATCGATTTAATTAAACCAAATTTAGATCACTTGAAGATCGTGTAGTTCATCTGTTCAGCTTAACCAGTGAAATCATGATGCCCCAAAATTTCAAGAAATCGAAAATTAAGTGGAAGTGTAAAACTATAAGTTGATTAATATTTTCTCAATTGCTTCGGATTACATCGGTCAATCTAATAGCAACATGATTTTGTTGATTATTGCTGAATTAATTACTTATTTGGTACATAGGCCGAATGAAGGAGCTAGGCTAACATTACATCCCCTTACCCTATATAGAATACGAGAAATACAAACCGCTTTAAACTTGACTAGTTTTGCAATACGTTCACAATACATTTATAAAACAAACAATTTGCAAATCATTCTGAAAAGATGTTTTGTGCGTTACTTGGGACTTCAGCTCAACGGATCAAGCACTAGCTATCCACGACGACAGCTAACTATGAATCAGAGTTCATAGTTCACAATGCTTACAAATTTCCCACTACCTCGCGTAAGACTGACTAATGACGTTTTCGGTTATTTCCAGTGTGGAACTGGGTTCGCTCAAGATCTGCTCTAACAGTTTTCAAAACGTTTTTTATTCAATCGGGTCGAATCTGGATCCGACCCAACTTCGATGATGTTTGCTCTCAACTTTTTTCGAGGGCCATCCTGGATTCATCAATACGCACAAACATGAACTGTCAAAATAAAATGTTTATGTTTGTTTATGTTTATGTTTTGCACTAATACCAGCATACTGACTCGACTCTGCATCCGTTTTCGTGCGAAAATTGTGAGTCAGAGTCAGAACTAACCCATATTTAAGACCGTAAACGACATAAAAGTAAATTTCTATGCTAAACAGTTGCTGGTGCAAGTTTGATCAAAGTAGTCGATCGCGTTCTGAAATAACATCAAATAACTGGCGTGAAAAACATGTCAAAATTCATAAAATTTGCCTTATGAAACTTCATGAAACCACTGTACTTTGATTTCGTAAGGCCCTTATGACATCCACGTGTCCAACGATGGTTCTCTCAGTTGCAGTAATGATTTATGAAATGGCAAAAACCGAACCGCAAGTTATTGTTTTGTTACTCTTGGTAAATCTTAATGACGGCGATATTTTAGAGCTGAAACTTCAAATCACATCTTGACACGAGTTATTTTTCATTCATATTTTCGCATTATTTTTCCCCATTATAGTTGACCGACAGCACGGCCATTATTATGTACATATCAGACTCCACTGGCACGCCGAAGGGCATTATCATCTCGGTCTCCTGTCGTATGCCAACTGCATCGGAACCATGAAGAACTTCTGCGACGTCTTTAAAATCTACCCGACGACGTTCTGAACGCACCTCAATGCCTGCCCCTGCAACATGTCTTAGAACTTTTGGCTTAGAGCGTTGTCCTGCTGACCAGTGATGAATGGTTGCAAGGGTGACGTTTCGGAATTGAAGCCGAACTGTACGACGTTAGTTTCGGTACGGTTATATTTAACTCTCAGACAAAAATCAGACGTCATTGCTTTCATTCTATTTTAGATAACCCCACAGCTCATCCAGCATAGTATCTCAAAGGGTATCAGCGCAAAGCTCAATACCGAAGCATTGTTGATGAAGGTCTTTTTCAAGTTTGTCGATCAGTACAACTTAAAATGGGTTGCATGACTATGCAAAACACCACCCTTGGACACGTTAAGACCCCATACTTAACCATTCTATCTCTTTTGTTTTATAAATCCCACTTTCACTTTTTCTCAACAGCATTATCTTCAAGTATCAAATTGCTGAGAGGTCGCATCCGCAGTTTGATGGTAATGGTCCAATGGAAGTGGACACTCAAGAACAGATTTAGCTATACTTGTGCGTTGAAGTAAACCAAGGCTGTGGACTAAAGGAGACGACTACCGGAACTACCGGAACTGACAGTAAGTGTCAAATATCGTTTTTTATTTAAACCATGCTTATATTAGAACGACAACTGTTTTGTCAGAATATGGCTTATGCATTACAATGTTGTGGGGTCAGTACCGTCATCGCAAGACCAAGAAGGACTTGTCAAAGAGGACAGCTAATGGTGGTTTCGAACAGGGATATTGAAGAAGGTCCCAAGGTTATCGGTAATAGTCCCGTTTGATTGCTTCTGCATTATTTTTAAATGAAGAATCAAAAAAATGTTCTGGTGGGTGTTGGCCAAATTTGGATTTTTCAGATATAATCCTGGATAGGCTACAGAATATTTTTTATACATCTAGTAGCCTTACGTCCGTGCTCCATCACATTATTTTCTATTGTGAGGTGTCCAACTCAATGGGTAAATTGAACTGAAGGTGAATTTGAAAGAAGGGGAACTTGGAGTAGAGCACACGTACCCACTGGTTGACGCTAAATATTGGCCAACGTTCTTTTGCACATTTGTTTGAGGATTTGTTGAGCGACACAAATTTCCAAATCCAAAGTTCGAATGCCATACTGCATCAGTGCCTAGACTTTTTGTTAATGAATCTGGACACTTTACAAATCACAAACTAGCATGCAGTTATGAGCTTGTAAATTTATAATAGCATATTAGCGTTAAATTTGAGAGGATTCATCGATATCTTTTACAATTTTTCCAAGTTGTAACAATCCACCCACTTGGTTAGGCGGTGGGAATTTCTTTCGTGATATCGGATCGGTATATTTACAGTTAGGTTATAAAGAGCAGCTGAGCCGAAGAGATAAATAGAAGTGAACTTTCAGATGATTTGTTTATAGATCAAACAAATAATAAACCTTCAAACATTATATGTAATCAGTAACAATTAGGGGTGACAGTGATAGTATAGACCAATAAAACTTCAAGATCCGTCAAACATCCGTCTGAATTCATCTGATAGAGCTCGAATGGGCTTCAGCTTAATAAACAACTGTTTATTATAGTCATTTGTTCAATTACTTTTTTTTTCACTATTCTCGTCCGATGCTCATTTCAGCCAATAGTGTCCAGCACATAGTTATAATCAATCATCGACAGCCCGCAACAATAACTATTAGTATCTTTGCAGAGCAATGACTTAGCTTTTCAACCATCCGGGGAAATGAAAGGATTCTACTTATATCTTTGTTCTCAATTCTGTTTCTTGTTAGGCAACAAATAATTTATTTCTACCAAATTTTCTTAGATCCTGTTTTATTTTGTCTATTTTGTTTTGTTTGGTTTTATGTTATGCTTGTCTCTTTGCAGTCACAATTCAAGGTAACTCCTTCTCACTAAATTTTCCTTATCAATCTCCACCTATCCTTAACTATCTAGGTGCAGATCGGCGGGTGGGGCTAATCAATAACAATAACAATTTTTATTTTTTCCCAGCAGAAACGTTTAGGTTTGATGAAGTGTTGGGTTTGGATGGTTAAGGGGAATGCTTGAGAGAGAATATATTGTTGGCCAATGCAGGGCACCTTCTACGCTTTTATTTGGTTGGAATAAATATTTAATAAGTTGGGTTTATGGGATGTTTTAAAACTCAAAATTCAAACAGTATAAACCTGGACATGTTAATCGGTTCCATTATGAAAAGTTTCTGATGTTTATAATATTTTGAAGAATTCGGATTGGAGTTTTAAAATTATTATGGCCAATTGAGTGCTATACAAATTACTACCGGCTAGCTGTTTTACACACGGGTTTCCCAAAACTTTTTATGTAATAAGTACTTTAGTTAGGCAAAGATAAATTAATGTACCAGAAACTGGATGGACACTTGCGCCTACCCAGTGGAGGACCCGGATACGACCACCCATGTGAGTCTAGAGTATCGCACAAGCTGACGAGTGCAACGGGAAGGACTATAGGTGTATAGACCTGGGGGTGAGTCCCCGGATACGCAATCTTAGCAGGAAAGCACGGACTATACACTGAACAATTACAATTACAATTACAAGAATCAAAAAAATGTTCTCATCCCTTTCTGAGTTGGATTGTATTATTTATGATTAATTGAATAACCACAAAATAAATATATAGAGAGTAAAAATTCCAGTAGAATGAAATGAAAAATATTACTAAACTTTCAAGAAGAAGTTCCGAGAAAACGCGCTTTAAAGTGTTTGGCGTCCATATGCTGCTGGTCAACGCGTGCCGATTCTCCAAGGAATAACTTCGAAAGTATTCTCAGTATCACTTTGAAACTTTGGGATTACATTCTCAGATAGTATATCTACCAGTTTCAGCAAAACTAAAAAAATCGATTTTTGGAAAATTCTAAATGAGGTGCCTCCCTTAAGTTAATGCCTAGAAAAATATCCGAGAAAGAGATCGATTGTCATATTCATTGAAATTATTCATGATAGAATGATTTCAGGTTTCTCTGAAAAAAAAAAGCGTTAAAGAGTTTATCGAGATGCATTGATGTACTTTCTCAGGAATTGTACGTTATTGTTTGCCAACCACTGTAGAACTGACGTGGCGCAGAGAGTGAAAGTCAAATGATTCATTCAAGTCAAAGCCAAATGATTTTTCATCGTCACCATGGTTTTAGCGATCACCAGGTCGTGGGCCTTCGCTTTCGTATAATACGGGCAGCGTTCGCAAATCTTCCTTAGGTTTCGTTGATGATCAAGATGCATACGTCTTTGTTCTCCAGAACCCGGTTATACAGTTTTGTCCCAAGCTTGCTGTCCCAGGAAATTTAAAGGCTCCTTCTCTTTGTCGTACGTTTTCTGGGAGTTCCGAGCTTTGATCCGTTGAATCATCCCGATGCTGGTGTTAAATTTGCTTGGCCAAACAAATCCCGCGTCAAGACACGGCCGGGCTGGCTGCAACCCGGTTTTCTGCCGAATCGGGCAAATCTTGCACGGAAAGGGTCCCACCAAACTTTTCAATTACATTTTTGACACTTGTGGAGTTCACTTTCACCCGTTTTGCAATTTGGTTGATCGTGACACCCTTTTTCGAGCACCAAATTTGCAGAATTTTTTTTCGCGTGCTCAGATCAATTCGACTCATCTTTGAAACGATCAACTGTACCGAAACCAATCGATTGCATAACTATTATTGACATGTAAGCAATCATGCCGTCGCAAAATACACTTAAAAAAAATCTACCTTTTTAAAGTAATTACTATTTGAATGTTGCTATTTACTTTTCCATACACTCTTTACTGCAAAATTCATAAATATATTTTTCACGAATTCAAAAGTTCCCGGAACAAACATTCAAAATACGGACAGGCATTTTCAGTGACTGATGCCAGCGGAAATGTCAGTGTGTGAAATGTGAATTTTTCTCAGCGGAGTTAATATGCTTAAGAATCCTATAACGACTTATTTTAAAACTCACATAAAGGATATTTCGATCAAAATTTGGTCGACTTAAGCTTGACGTATTTCCTTTCATCGTGCATTAAATTTTTTTGCACACTCCTCATTTTGAAGATGTGTGCGTGTGCCTTTATTTGATTTTGAGCACTTCATTTATCAAAATGTCGTCGAAGGAAGAGAAGCAACGCATCAAAATTATGCACGTGCTTGACGAAACTCCAAACTACTCTCACCAAGTCACCCAAGGTGACGAAATTGTTTAATGTGGCTAAATAAACTGTTACCAACGTATTAAAAGTGTTTGGTGAACATTTGTCAACAGCCAGGAAAGCTGGATCGGGGAGAAATCGAAAGCCGGAGGCCACAGCGATGAAAGAAAGAGTTGCCCGCTGTTTCGAGCGGAACCCCAACCTCTCTATCCGAAATATCGCATAGAAGTTAGGAGAGGCGCCTTTAATCATGGATAGAGCTGGACTATCAACTTACAATAAAGTGGTGACTCCAAATCGCAACGATAAACAAAACACGTCGGCCAAAGCAAAGTCGCGAAAGTTGTACACGATGATGCTGACGAAGTTTGATTGCGTGGTACAGGACCATGAATCTTACGTCAAGGCAGACTTTAAACAGCTTCCTGGACAGGAATTTTATACGGCAACCGGATAGGGAAAGGTGGCAAATATTTTCAAGCACATTAAACTGTTAAAGTTCGCGAAGAAATATCTGGTGTGGCAGGCCATCCGTACCTGTGGCTTAAAGAGCAACGTTCACATTGCAACCGGAACCGTCAACGACAAGAACCCTGCCAATACACCAGAGAAATCAAACAATATTGGTCCATCGTCAAGCGGAACCTTAAGAAGACTCAAAAAGCTGTTGTGAACGAGAAATAGTTCAAGGTAAACTGGCGTTTTGCAGCCAATAAAGTGGGCAAGCAGACTGTACAAAATATTATGGCAGATTTTAAACGAAAGACCCGGTAATTCGAATTCGGTAAATGGATTGAAACTTAATTAACAACAAGAACGCAAAGAGTAAGCCTTGACGGCAATCTTTTAAAATAGTAAATGTCACGTCTGGAGTGCCACAAGGTTCACAGCTTGGTCCTTTAGTATTTGTTTTATTTGTTAACGATGTAGAAAAAAATTTGAAAGTTCTTCAAGTCTCAGTATATGCAGACGACATGAAACTGTTTATGGAGATACAAAAACCATATGATCTTCATATTTTTTAACACAAAATCAATAATTTTTACACCTGGTGTAAAACATGCTTGTTAGAACTTGACGTTAAAAAAATGCACCTCTGTATCGTTTACGAGAAAGTATTTCACAAAAAACAGTTTATCTAGGTTAGATAGTAAGTGAAAGATGTCATCAAATTAGAGACCTAGGAGTTATACTTGACTCTAAGTTATCCTTTGCTGATCACTACAATAATATCATCTATAAAGCAAATAACATGCTTGGGTTTATTACTATATATAGTTTACATTTCAACGACCCTTGCACATTAAAAAAAAACTATATGTGGCATATGTGAGGCCCATACTAGAATACTGTAGCGTTGTTTGCTCTCCATATCAGGGAAAATATGTAAACCGTATAGAATCGGTTCAGAGACAGTTTGTGTTGTTTGCTTTAAGAAAATTAGGTTGGCCACGCCTGCCAATACCATCATATGAGTCGCGATGTTTGTTGATTATTTTAGAAGGACTTCAAAGACGGAGAGAGTTCGCAATTATTGCTTTCATAGCTGATGTTATTGAGCAACGAATTAACAGTCCAGAAATATTAGAAAACTTAAATTTTTATGCTCCTACTTGCTTTCTAAGAAATAGATTTTTTTTTATAAACAATCAAAGAACGAACTATGCCAAAAATGCTCCTTTAAATAAGGATGTTTCAACACATATGGCGAAACGATTGATATCACAGAGAATAAAAATACACTTCAAAATGCATTGTTTTTTGTTAGGCTAACTAGACAATAGCTAATTAAAAACTCTGAGATAATAAGCAAAAATGTAACAAAGTCTACGAAATGATTGACGACAAACAAAATAAAAAGGAAGCTTAGCGGAATATTTCTACTGTATTCTATATTAAATGAACTTAAAAAAAACTTAAATGAACAAATGGGTTTCGTATGGATGGAGTTCAGGAAAGATTTGTGGGTTCATGTCCTGTGGTTCAAAATCCATAAAATTAGCCGCATACCAATCCTGCAGGATTTTGGACTTATGGCATGAATCCAAATACACCCATTTTATCTATTTCATTGCGCTCTCTCATAAACAGCAAAATCTTTTTTGGGAGCACTCAGTTTCGTAAATCTCACAGATTGTGGTACTTTTGGTCACTAATGAACACAAATCCGTTTTCCACAGATGGATTAGGCCCAATTAAACTGCCTTCCTGCAAAACTTCGAAGCAGGTTTTGACAGCGTCTTTCATTTGAATCCGTCATCTAATGTAAACTTTTCCTTACCCGTGAAATACAGGGTGTGGCAGAAAATAATGCGAGATTTGATCTATTTCTTTCAAATCCCATTTTCAACTAATTCAAGCAATAATATCAACATTTTCGAGTGAAGTTATCTCTATAAAGTCCTTTTAAACAAATTTATTCAATGTGTCCTCCACTTTTATTAATAACATCCTCGAGCCGACGCCGGAAGCCAGAGCATGCTTTTCGGACGTAGTCCTCCGACATTGACTGCCATGTGCGTGTTATGGTTGACTTCAGGGTTTTCACACGAGGGTTTGATGTTTTGCAGGCTCGTGCTTCAACATATGCCCAAATCGAATAATCCAACGGATTAAGATCTGGACTGCTAGGGGGCCACAGATCCTTCGGCCAAAACTTCATGTTATCGTTCAACCATTGTTGGGTTCGATTGGACGTGTGACACGGCGCTCCATCCTGCTGTACGTTTTGGTCCTCGGAGAAGTTGGCCTTTACCCAGGGAAGCACTCGGTATTGATTTTAACTCCAGCATCAATGAAAACAGGCGGCATTTTTAAACCGTTGGACGCCACAAGCCAAACATCATGACACCAGCCGGATGTTTGGTTTGAAATTTGAATTTAACATTTTGCGAAACGTTCTCCATTTTCTGCGGTGAAATGAACCGGTCCGTGCGGCTGTTGGCCACGGCATCGATGCTGAAAAACTTTTCGTCGGAGAACAGGATTATCAATTTTTCCTTCTTCAAGAAGGAAAGCAATCTCTTGGAACGAGTCACTCGTAGTTCCTTGACCCGGTCCGTAATCAAGTGGCGTTTCACTCTGGCTCTGGAAGATGCATGCAGGTCTTCTTTGATGACATTCCGCATAGATTTCCCCGAAATATTGGCTTCCTTTGCAAGTTTTCTTATGGAACGCACCGGGTTGTGAGCAATTTTTGCACGAACCGATTTGATCACGTTCAGCGTGCGTGCAAAGCGCGGACGTCCGCTTTCCGGCTTCCGCTGCTTAGGACAATCCTGCAGGGACTTTTTTATGTGGTAGACTGTTGCCAAATGGCACCCTACCACTGGTGATCACTTCTTTCGCGAACATTTTGACGAATTTGCAGTAAAACAAATAGAATGTTTGGAAGCAGCACTTGAAAGTTAACATAAACAAATACACTTTCGTGCGACACGAATTAACCCAATACTCAAGTTTGAACACTTTCGCAGTATTTTCTGCCGCACCCTGTATATCTGTCCCGAAAACTGCTTAAAATCCCATTTGATATACGTCTAATCATCAATGGCGCAGAACCGCTATTTCGATAGCAGCTTCGTGTAGAGTATGCAACTCCAGTTTTGGCAACACTCTGCTGGTATTCGTCTCGATTTGGGAAGATCTTCATCTGGGACGTTTTCGATCCGCGTCGTTTCTCGACCCTCTGGACGAAGCTTTGTGCGGCATCTAGTTCCGCGTCAAAATGAGCAATCAGCGCACTCTCGGATTTTTAGTTGTCCTTTTTTCGTCCAGCACCTGATTTGTGGTCCACTGTTATTCGTTTCTAAAGCCTTTGGAGAACCATTCATACGATCGAATTATGTATGTATATTCATCAGGTTTCCCAAGACACGATGTCACAACTCATCATTACTAAGGCATGTGGGTGAACCAAATCTATTCGCGAATGGTTTGCTGATATTTTGCACAACTGCACGACTGAGGGAACTTAAACAATTTACTGTAAAGAAAAACTAGGCCTAATTTTGTGTTTTTAGGTCTAGTATGAAAAAGTTACGCAAGTTCGACTCACCCTTAACACGGACTATTTAAGATATTATGAAACACGTCATCAATGTTACTCCACTTTACGGTACTTTAAACGATCACCAACTTGTTGATACAACGAACACAGCTGTCCACTAATTGGAATGGGATCAAACACTGTCTGTGGATCAATGAAATATAATAATAAAGTTTTCCCTCATCTTCCCTCTCCGAGTTTCCTTCTGAAAGTATCATATAAATCGCGCTGTTCCTTTTCAATATAAATATAAATAAAAATAATAACAGAAAAACCACAATCGTTTCGGCATAGTAACTACAACAAACTGGAAAACCGGGTGCTGTATGCGGTCCATTGTGGTTTGCCGCTTTCGAGTGGAGTAGAAGGTGGGTTCGATGGAAGTTGGGAGGTGATGGAATTCCGATTCTTTAATGTGGTTTTCATACCCTTCAACAGAGCAACGAGCTTCTGATAGACGGCAGAGGTTGAATCAATCGTCAGTAGCCTATATTGGGTAGGAGTGAAGAGCTGAGAGTAATAAATATGGGGTGCTTCAACCGAGATGAAATATGAAAAACTTGTTGAAAGAGAAAAAGTTTGGCGGGAAAAGTTTTTCCGCCTTTTGCTTTGCAACACAATAATGACGCTTTGCGAGTGCGGGTCGAAGGTTATTTTGCGAGAATTAAGCGGGTGGTGGTCACCTAGCTTGACTGCGAATAGCAGTTTGAATACTTTCAAGTACTTGTTTGACAACTAGGAAAGTAATACCGAGGTTCTGCTACTTACCATGTCCACTTCGGAGATCGGTCCCATGCTTCGTACCATGATGTCGACTTCAATCACAGCGGGTGGCCCTGGTATGGAAAGAATGAACAGATGAGACTTTATGTAGAGAAAATTGACTTGGAATGTAATTTTACTCCCATCAAAGAAACTCGGAGTTGATACGGACAGGTGGCTAGACGATCACATGCATTACTTTCAGTTGATATGGGTGTTCATGTTGCTGACAATTCGTTTTTATGACAAACCAAGCGAATGATATGGATAGTTTCATTCGCCCAGAACACCCTTAAAGTGCAAACGTTATCGCCACTTTGCTACCCTCCGCAATCTTTCGTTAATCATTTTCGATTGACTTGCAAAAACACAAACCAGATAAACTATTTCCCAGTCCTGCCATCCCGCCCCACTTACCACCAAAGTCCGGTCGTATGCTGTTATCGTAGCCTCGCAATAAATTATCCAATAATTCGGAAATGTTTCCGTGATTGTTACGTTGTGTCAGCCGGATGGCGGCGTCGACGGCCGGTCCCGGCGATCCAGTGTGAGCAGCCCAGAAAAACGACGTTCCGATCCCGAACACGGCACTGCTGAAGGAACTGAAGATGATTCTGTTGATGGCAATGAATAAATTTGCTTTCATTAAGCCCGTTGTCGTGGTGCTGCAAAGGCTGCCGCCACCGGGCCACCGCCGTAACAGTGGTGAAGCTGCTGTCGTCGATGGTGCCATGCTTGGTTACGCCTAGGTCGTCGTTTTTACTGCGCAGTACTACCAGGGAATTTGTACGACGAGAATCACTTGACTATTGGCGACGGTTTCAGAACGTTGGAAAAGTGTATGTTGATTCCTGTCTTTCTCTTTGGTTGGTCGGTGGTTTTTGTACTTCGGTAACGATAGCCAGGACGCTGCAGATGAAGAAGTCGAGGATGCTCTCGAGGTCGGTGGGTCTCCAGTTTGCGAACCGCCGAGATGGAGACGATGCTGATGAGGCAAATTTATCTTCATCCGATAGAGGTCTGTTAAGAAAGGAAAAAAAGAGGATAGTTTCAGTTGCATTTCCGGTGGACACTTGTTTTGGGTTTGGTTTAAGTTTATCGTAATATCGGTCAGCTTCTGTAAGGTTGTGAAATTTTCATATTAGTTTTGTTCACCCCTAGTACCTGTATACGGTAAGACAACAGATGTTTGGGAACACCTTATCATTTTTATTTTTCATCGAAATTAAGTGGTAGTAATCGAAACATCTCTCACTATTTTCGTAAAGCAAGTCTGAGTTGAATAACTGCCGAACTGGTGGCAGCCATTTTTTCATTATAACATTATAAACATAATAATTGTTCAAAATCAAAAACCTTTCTTCCTGCCTTCCATCGCTGAAACCGTAAATGAATTATTCGTTTTCTTCTAAATGGCCCTGGAATGGGCAATGGAGCTGAATCAGTTTTCTAAGGGTTGATTAGTGTTGATTACATCGCAAACTACAACATGGTAATCGGCTCACACCGAAACCAAATAAAACATAATAGGTTCGATGTAGATGCTCGGGTAAACTCTTAAAAAAAAGTCGATACAAATCGAAAATAAATTTTTAGTATAAAAAAATATAGAGGTTGTGAACAAAGCACGTCCGTTGAATAAGATAACGAATTCAGCTGGTTTAATACTTTGATGTAAATATAGCTATTTTGTAGTCATTCGGTGATCCTTAAAAGGGCCGCTTGTTTGGATTGTGAGGGTCTTTGCATCGGTAGTTTTTCTTGGTCCTAATGCATCGATTTCATTTCATATCTGATTCTCCCAAGCGAAAAATTGTAGGCGGAATTGAGATACAAGCCATCATATATCTTCAAAACAAACAAAAGGGACAGACTGAAGCGCCATCTCTGCGGCAAGATCTGGAACTAATCTAATAATGAAAAATGACTACATTCTTAATTCCAAACGACTCTCTAGAGCTTCATTCGGTAAAGATATACTGCAGCACCATCTCTACAGCATGATTTGGAACTAATATGGTAATATCAAAGAACGGTTCGTTATGCACTGAGAAACTTTGCTCGAGAAGCCAATTCTTTACAATGAGTCTGAAATGTTTGTATGCATTTCTATTAACACAGCCAAACTACAGTATTTTCGGGTGAGATTTGAAATCGTGATTTTGGTGTGGATGTTAACCACTTTGCTTGGGTGTTTTGCTTGCACCTTACTATTAATCGCGGCCAGCATGTCAACCGCTTCTTTTCTTCCATTTCTCTGATTCCACTTCTCTTTTTCTCCGTCTTATCTGTTTTTTTCTTCATTTTTTTCTTCCATTAAGAGTATTCCGCTTCTTTTCTTACGTTTATCTTTACTCGCTTCGCTTTTTCCGCTACTTACAGGGTGTCTCACAATAAGTGTCACTAAAACAAAATTGTGATACAGCAAATAAAATCAACCAAATCCTAGCATTTATTTGTCATTTGAAAGATACATGTTACAGAAATAAACCATATTAATACAATTTCGAGTCTCTCGCCCTTTTTAGCTGGATAGCTTTGCGCAAACGCTTTTTAACCCCATCGCAGCTCGATTTCCTGAGGAATTTGGTCCCAAATATCAACCAAATGTTTCTTGAATCGATCTTAAGTAAGCCCTTTCGTAGGGCTATATGTTGAAGTATTAACTCCAAACAAAGTAGTCAAGTGGGTTGCGATCCGGTGAAGATGCCGGCCATTTTTTGCTTGTGATGAAATCGGGCAAATTTTCCGCGCACCACGCGTGGGTCTTCTTTGCCTTGTGAGTTGGAGCTGAGTCCTGTTGGAAACAATATGGTGTATTTCCATACAGCGTTAAAGCATGAGGAAGCAGATGGTTCTTCAAAACCTGCTCGATGTTATATTCAGGGTTTAATTTTTACGTAAAGTTCTATGAAAAGACGAAGAAGTTTTACTTTTCGTGAAACGGCGCCTAGTTTTATCTTGGAATATTGGCAAGACTTTTGCCATACAGACGATCATTTTGTTGATTATGACTGTCCTGAAGGAGGAACAGCTTTGGATCCGAAAACAAAATCCGCAGTCACCGCCAAACCAAACCAAAAGACTTCTGCTTCATTGAACCCTGGATTACTTTTGACGCTCCGTCAACCCGTGAACGCGTTGTTTCTTGTACCTACGGCTTTCATCCTAGTCTAAGGAGCCTGTTCATTGAAACAGGGGACATTTGAAATTGTTTGCTCAATTTACGGCCAGATTCGGCCGGATTACGTCTTATTCGCTCCCTCGCACATTTGATCTTTTTCTTCGTTCTGGCAGTTCTTTTGGCACCTCCTTTGTGATGAATATGGACATTTTCAATTTCCTTGAACTATTTATTTATTTTTTTATTTTTTTGATTTTCACCGATAAGCTGTCAAAAGAATACAATCTATTGGGAGACACACTGTATCTTGCGCATTTATCCTTCTGTTTTTCTTCTTACGCTCTTTTCTTCTTCCGTTTCTCTTCTTCCACTTGTGTTTTTCCACTTCTTTTCGTCCAATTGTACTTTTCAGATTGACTTCTTCCGTTTCGTTTCTTCCGCTAATCTGCTTCCGTTTCTCGCCTACAGATCCTCTTATTCTGTTTCTCTTCTTTTGTTTTCCTTCTGTTACTTCTTTCGTTTCGTTTCTTGCACTTCTTATCTTCCACTTTTTACTTCCACTTCCTTTCTTCTGCTTTTGTCTTTTATTTCTTTTCTTCTACTTCTCTTCTTCCACCTTTCTTGTTTAACATCTCTTCATCCGCTTCCCTTCAGATTCACATCTTTTGGTCTTCGATTTTTCTTCTTTCATTTATCTTATTTGTCTTCTCATCATCTACTTCTCTTCATTCGTTTCTCTTGTTGCACCTCTCTTTTTCCGTTTATTTTCTTTCGTTGCTATTATTTTTCTCAACCATTCATCAATTTTCACTGTATGTTTATGTTCTTTCCAACATTTCAAGTTTTTATTTTTCTACCTCGTCATCTTGCTTCACTTTCGTTTACACTTTCAGTCCTATTTACAATCACTTTTTTTACTGGATTTACAGAGAAAATGAAACAGAGAAACGAAGATAAGTGGAAGAAGATAAAGAAAAACAAATGGGTGGTTGGTTATATCAGTGATATAACCGCAAGGTTCACCTAGGACCGCGTTGGTTTATAGTAATACTGGTATCATCTTTTTCATATGTATCATTACACATATGGTTGGTTAAAATGTTAATAAAATAGTTCTACAATTTTGCTTTCGACCCGTCCCTTCTTATAAATTTTGCTCCATTCTACACTTCTCCTATACCATAACCGGGTGGACTGTGGTGGGTGGACAAGGTCCTACCCGAACCACCAGCTGAGAGCTTGTGTCGAAAACTAAAATCATTTCGGGGTTCATGAAAAGAGGACCGAAAATATAGTACGAAGCAAAATTCTAAAGTTATAAAAGCAGTCAGAACCAACAAAGCAAAATAATTATGCAGCTGAGGGGTGTGGCTAGTTCGGTATTCATAATGGAATGAAACTAAATCAAATAAAAAGAAGAAGGCAATTTGAACCATTTATTATGCGTTTTTGACGACTCGGATAGGGAAAAACATATTTTCAACATGTTTATATGGAGATTTGTATGGGAGCAAAAGTAGGTCATTTTTAAGTAAAAAATTTAACTGCATATACTAAAAGAACTTAGTTGTTGTTTCAAAGTAATAGTTTTGTAAGTTTTTCTTATCAAATAGTGTATGAATGAAGCCATTGTGTTCAGTTGAACGAGTGTTATTAGCGTTCAAAAACCTTTCACTGTAGCGTAACGTTTCCATTTTTCAAAATTTTAAAATAACACCCGGTATAAAAAATAGAAATGTAGTCCTACGTCAAAAAATATTGAAGCGTAAGAGATCATATAGAAGAGAAGAAGCTGAAGTAAAGAAATGGGAAAAGTGGAAGTATAGAAGCAGAAGATGATAAAGAAAGAAAAGATGAGAGACAAGAAAATGTAAGATGTTGGAGGTGTAGACAATGAGAATTAGATAAGCAAGAATTGACTGACACAAATGCACTCAGGTGTAAAATGTCGTAAAAGAGAGAGAGAGAGAGAGAGAGAGAGAGAGAGAGAGAGAGAGAGAGAGAGAGAGAGAGAGAG
This sequence comes from Aedes japonicus, assembly GCA_034211315.2. NCBI lineage: Eukaryota > Metazoa > Arthropoda > Insecta > Diptera > Culicidae > Aedes > Aedes japonicus. The sequence goes on from JASCZW010003913.1 coordinate 163,446, forward strand.
AGAGTAATTTATATATTGAAGGCTCGATTCCGTTGCTTGTTAGGTGCCAGGAAGCTTCATTACAGCCCAGCAAAGGCGACACCAATTATTTGTGCTGCTCGCTTAATCAATTATCACTTCCAGATGATGAAAGCGTATCAAAACAAACGTTTACTCGCCAAATTGTGCCAGATCAGTCAGTAGTTTTCGTGCGGCCGCTAGTATATACTCGACAAAATTTCGTCGATCTCGACATCTGTAATAGCAAAATATCCCAAGAAACAAATTTAGTTTTATGCCAGCCGTATAGCACTCCTCCCGGCTGTGCTGATTAAGCTACATTTAAAAGTGTTTACCAACACCTCCTGTATGCTTCTTTAAAGCCAAAATTTGTAGAAAGTGACCCACTCTATAGACGGTTGTGAAAACAAGTTAATAAAACCTTTATAAGACCAAAGAGATTTCGAAAAAGTTCTAGTAAGATCTAGTAAGATAGTAAGATGTAATGACCACTTCAGAACCTTCATAAAACCTATTGACTGCCATCAAAACCAGCATAGGGCCAAATGGCCACAGCTGTCAAACTTCACTGTGATATAGTGATTGGTTTTTGTTGTTCTGTTTTGTTCAATTCTTTGCTCTTCTGATTCATTTAGCAGTAAACAATATCTAAGAAAAAGTTCCTAGTGTTCCGGGATTTTTTTGACATTAGGTATCCAAAACAAACTGAGTTTTCTGAAGCGTATCGTACTCATATGCGCATTTCAATTTATGGTGAATATTGGAACGATATGACCTGATAATTAATACCCCTCGGAAATTATGCGAGTTTACAACAACAAAAACACAATTAATGTAAATATAAAACAATTTGGTCATGTTGTGACTTCCCTCAATGCCAATTTACCGTAACCCTTAAAGGTGCAGGACGGACTTTTTATTTTGAAAACGCTATGTCTCAATGATGCCTTAGCCTTTCCAGCTGGAACTTTCACTAAAATCAAGGGGAATGGTAGTCCTAAATGTTGGTTACAAGTACCTTCCTCCAACTCATCTCCCTTCTTTTCGTGGATGAAACTAGGTGACTTTGAGGGTATTTTTCATGATTATATTGGAATTGTTTTTGTTTTTCACTTTTATTTACCTATTGTTTTAGGGTTTTTAGTTTGTTGTTAACACAAATGGAACATGAAAAGTATACAAAATATACATATGTTTCGAGAGTTCTGGGTCGTCCAAACTCTCCTGGAATGTTGATCAAGGACTATGTCATTATGGCAGCTGAGCATAGGACCTTTCATGTATGTAAATATGTCCAACAATGTTCAAAAAAGTGTAATAATTATTTGTCATTCATCTATATTTATATCAGTCGTTCAAGTCTCTCCAAACTCTCCTGGAGTTCAGGTCAAATGATCTACTAGATAAACCATGACTGGGCTACTGTCGTTAGCAACGCAGCATACCCAAACAGACTCAGAAGTTTAAAACAAAATCAATTTCAATATCATCATGAAAAATACCCTCAAAGCCACCTAGAATCATTCACGAAAAGAAGATGGAATGGGTTGGATGAGGGTACTTGCAATCAAAATTTAGGACTACCATTCCCCTTGATTTTAGTGAAAGTTCTAGCTGGAAAGATTAAGGCATCATTGAGATATAGCGTTTTCAAAATGAAAAGGCCACCCTGCACCTTTAAGGGTTAATGAATTTACTGGAGGCAAAATGCTTTTAAAATGCTTTTTCAACTGACCATAATAGGATAATTTGAATGAATCCTTAAACGGCATTTCAAAACAGAATTTTTCGAGTTCAAAAAGTCGTAATTAAACCTTTGATAGGAGTAAAAGCGATTTGAGAAAACAAGGTTTTAAGATCGTTGTAAACAAGCTGTGTAGGTTCCCATAAACCTTACTAAAATGTGTAACCTATTGGCACCTCTTGGTACCATATTAAAACCAAATTGATTTCTAGTGGCTTTCATAAAACTAGAATAAAACTTACTAAAGCTGGATGGTTTTGGCAATCGTACTTGGGTAAACCTGTCGAGCAAAGTGACGGTCGACACGACTTCTATAATTAGCCCCTATGTATGCTTTTATAATAGGCACAATTTGCGAGTGAAAGTAAGTTGCAAATAAGTTCGATTAGGTCCAATAATTGTCATTTACCCTAAACATAGAAAAATTTATCTCTTGAAAAATGCAGTTGTACATGATTGCAATCTCCAGTATACAAACTTGTCTAGAGATTGAAAATCAGATCCCCTAGACATATGTTCAAGAAAAGTCAAGCCATTCGACATCCATTGCAATCCCCCCCTGTAAATGTTCAAATCTCAAACCCCAATCCACCCTCAGTTCGTTCTCGTTAAACATTCTGAATCGGGAAATTTGCACGGATGATAACACCTCTTTCGCGATTGACATTCACCAACTCTACCACGATATTGCTTACTCCTTTTTTTTGTGCCATCGGTGAGCATCAATAATGGTAAAGCAGCAGCTTTTTGATCAGATTTTGGAGCCAAGATGGCATGACGTTTCTCCATATTTCCGTCGCCATTGGAACCGCAGATTGAAGGGTGATGGGGCGTGCGATTGAACGCGCTCGTTCTGTGTACCTAGGGCAAACTTGTTCAAAGTGTAGTCGGGGGAAAATGCGATGCTGTTTACTGGCTTGTCAAGATTTACCGCTCGTTATGTGGCGGGATAAGATTTAATTTAACCCCACGAATAGCTTTGCCTCCCGTTAACGACTGTAATAAAAACTGGATGGCGAATTTTCGTGGGTTGTTCACGCGTATGTAGGTGCAACCGTCATGATGATAACTCTTCTAACGAATATGTTGTTTGGGGGATTAATATGAGTTTGTCTTCACTTTGGAGAGAATCATGATTCGCACCGGTTGCAAATAATTTGTCATGACTATGTCGAGATACACTGTCATAGTTGTCATGGTTGATTCTGTGTCGGACATGGCTGTGACTGCAATTTCTTTCGTAGATTAAAAAGATGATAAAATTTAAATCGACCTGAAAAAGAAAATCGATTACACTTGAGAGCAAGTGCACTTCCGTGCTCCTTCTTTTCTGCCACGGTACGGCCAAGAACAAGTTGTTTACCGATGACTTGATGGAGTCAGGGTACGAGCGCTGATAGCTGCCACAGATCGTTCAGATTGTGCAGATGAGTGCAAAACGCGACGACACGCACGAGAAATCGGAACTCTTTTTCCACTTGCTTGGCCCTGTTTTCGATCCAATCGTTCCTGACATTCTTGCTGACAAGACGCTAATATCCAGTTTCAACAAATTGAGTGTCTTTATGCTCTCGAAGGTCAACAGCTTTCTCCATTTTCCTCCAAGTGAAGCCCACTTCAGTGGGAGGAAAGGAAACTGGTAGCAGGCGACAAAAATCGATTACATAGTGACTTTAATCCTTTTATGTGTGTGTGCTGATTAAGTACACTAACGATCAGAAGTTACCTATGCCTCTGGGGATGGTGGTGAGCTGGGAACACGTGATCCAGGTAAAGACTTGATGTCTCAATAGACTTCCTCCAGGATTACAATAAGCGCTCGGTACTGAAGCGTTTAACGATAAGAGCTGGTAATTGTTATAAGCTACCGTCCTGCCAAAGCCCTGTTGCTCACATACCTGACTCCATTTACGAAAGGCAAGAATTTCACACCGCACTGCCAAAGCATCTTCGGGAAAGTTCAGGTGAAGTGAACCGATGGGTAGCAGCTGACTAGCAGAAGCATCCTTCCTGTTGAATCAACTCCTTCTCACTCTCCTATTTACTGACATAAAAGGCGCACGTGTGCAGACATCCGGAGCAAATGCGATTTAAAACGAACGAGCTTTTTATCGGGGCAATGATAATGAATACAAATCTGATCTTCGTTAGTGGGTGACTGTTCGGAATTCCGTTGGCATGGTTGTTGACTATGGAACTTTGGTGAAAGTATAGATTGAATTCGCGTGGATGACTGATTTGATGCGTTAGAATGACACATGTTGCCTCAGTACTTTTGTAAAGAGACATTTGTTAACTTTCATTCCGACAAAGAAGGAGGAGGTAACATAGCGATACCATTTATCCGTTTATATCCCTAAGAGTTTGTGTTAACTTTTAGGGGAAATTTTATCAATCAAGGAAAATTTACGCTCAACTGTACCATTTGGTACCGGTTTGTGAGGTGGTTTCAGATAGAGCAGGGAAGGGGGCAGTACAACTTGGCGAACACAATGTCGATTGTTTCAAGCTGTTGTTCATACGGGTGTTGAGCAATTTTTTGAATGTTTGAATTGTTGATGGTCGTTGGAGAGATTGAAGAAAGTTTTGTCAAATGGCACTCATAAGACTTCCTAAATTGAGGGTGGAACAGTCAAAAATTTGGCAAACATGATTAAGTGCACACTGAATATGTCTTCATATGAATGATCGCAGTTTATTTCTTTTTGAAGTTCAATGGCTACGCAATACAGGAAAGATCTACTATCATAATTTATATTGCTGTTTTACTGTGATCATATACTTGTTTCATGTTGAACGCCGATTTGCTATAGTTTCTTATTTCCATTTCTTATTTCTTATTTATGAGTTTTCTCGCAGTCCCACTAAACAGTTGTGCGATTTTTTTTATTGGAGTTAGGTTCGGTGAGATTGAAGAGTTTTTATCTTCCTTTCTGGGTTGCTTCTGAGCCATTTTCTAAAGTGCCAGGAAGCGAGATCTGGTGAAAAAAGCCAGCAACAATTATGTTGTAAGTACATAATAAATGATTTTGCAAAAAAAAATCTACCTGTGTTGACAGTTATCACGAAATTTTCATAGTTTAACGATTTTTCATACGATTATACTGCACCTGGTGACGGGCTCATCGGTTAGTCGTAAATATACACACCCAATTTTGGTGTTTCATTCCAGCAAAATTATTTGCATTATTATTCAGCAATTTTTTTTCTTTGCTGAAATCCAGCAACTGGTTTCACTAATAACTAATCCTGTTTACCTGTTAAATATAAGTCACGAGTTGTTTGTATTATTGGAAAGGCATTGAAAAAATGGATCCGAATCTGAATAACATCAACAAAACATTGAACTTACAAAGCTATTATTTCGAAGAATTGTTTGGTATGAAAATATAATGAAAAAATATTTGATTTTCGTAGGTTGTTTTTTTTGTCAAGATGAAAAAATGGCGGATCCAGTAACAGTATACAGATAATTTTATATTTCACGATATTTAGACTTGAGTCGAGTTATTAGTACGAGACACTGAAGAAGTCTGCACATTGTAGACGAAATACGCGTATCTGTCGAAGATAAGCAAAGGTAGTTGGAATTAAATGGAAGATACTATTTTTTTCTTCTAATTTCTAGTTACAGGTATTCCACGAAACAGCTCAAACCCTCTAGGATTCTTTTCATTTTGTTGGATTTGCATTTTAAAGGTACCTGAAGTAAACTCGTCAGACATGTATCGCAGAGTGTGAATTACATTCAAAGCAAAGATGCAAAGATGTAAGCAAATGTGTTTCATTTGTATGGGAGCCCTCACCCCTTTCAAAAGGAGGAAGCTGTCCAAAACAATCATAAGAACCTTCCCCAGCCCCAAAAATCCCTGCATACATATTTTCACTCCGATCGGTCAGACACAGTCAGAGAGAAATTCATTTTAATATATATTAAAATCCTGCGTCCAATTGCCCCCACATGCCAAATGGGGTTTCATTTACTTGAATAGTTCTCGAGTTAGGCAGAAATTTGCGTTTCATTTGTACGGGAGCCCCTACCCTTCAGAAGACAGATGGGTCTCAAACCACCATAGAAACGTTTCTCTCCTTCAGAAACCTGCATTTGTAAAATTTGGTTCCATTCACTTAATTTGTTGTCAAGTTATGCAGAAATTTGCGTTTCATTTCTATGGGAGCCCCTTCTCCTCCATTCAGAGGGCAGAGGGGTCTTAAACCACAATAGGAATATGTTTCTCCTTAAAAAAAATCCACAAACCAAATTTGATTCCATTTGCTTTATTAGTTCTCGAGTTATGCAGAAATTTCTGTTTCATTTGTTCGAGAGACCCCCCCCCCCCCCTCTCCATTTCAGAAAGCGGAAGAGTCTCAAATCACCATAGAAACATATCTCTCCTTCAAAAACCTCCATATGCCAAGTTTGGTTCCATTTGCTGGATTAGTTCTCAACTTATGCAAAAATTTGTGTTTCATTTGTATGGGAGCCCCCCTCTTCAGAAGAGGGAGGGGTCTCGAATCAGCATTGAAGCAGTATTTATTTTCGAAAACCTCCACATGCCAAATTTGGTTCCATTCGCTTGATTAGTTCTCGAGTTATACAGAATATTGTATTTCATTCGTATGGGAGCCCCCTCTTTCAGGACGGGGAGGGATCTGAAACCTTAGAAACCTTTTTTGCCTTTAAAACCTCACACATGCTAAATTATGTTTCTTTTGCTTGATTAGTTCTCGAGTTATGCAGAATTGAGTGTTTCGTTTGAATGGGAGCGCCCCTTTCCAGAGAAGGGAGGGGTCTTTAACTATCATAAGAACCTTTCCCGGCCCCAAAATCCCCTGCATACAATATTTCAGACAGACAGACAGAAATCCATTTTTATATATAGATTTATTACCATTGAATATTTTTTTAGTAAACATTGCGCTGATAAGGCCTTTACTCGAAAAAAAATGCACCATTTTTATCCGTGTGTATTTTTTTTTGTCCGTGGGTAAAAATGAATGAAAATCTGGGTATAACTAGTTTGGAGTTAATTGTTTAGATGTCATCGAAATAAGAAGAAAATCGCCGGAGAATTTTGCGCGCCGTCATGGAAAATCCGGCTGCGACCCTGAGATGGATCGGTAGACAACTGGGAATCATCCATACAACTGTGTCTCGGGTAGTAAAATCGTTTAAGGAGTCCCAGATGACCGAGCGGCGGGCTGGAAGTGGAAGGAAATCGAAGACAGCTGACCCTGTGAAGGCCCGGAAGGTGTTGGATTATTTCAAGTGTAATCCGAACCTTTCGATTCACGACGCGGCACTGAAGGCAAAGTGTTCGTTCAGCAAACCATGAAACGAGCTAGGCTTCGTGTATTCAAGGTCCGCAAGGCACCGAACCGGCGCAATCAACAAAACACGGCGGCCAAATCCCGCGCAAGGAAGCTGTATCGAGAGTGGCAAACAGAAACCGATGTGTGTGGTTATGGATGACGAAACCTACATCAAGGCAGACGCAAACCAGATACCGGGGCTGGAGTTCTACGTTGCCAAATCACGGTTTGATGTTCCGGTTCTGGTAGGCCATATGCCAATGCGGTAAACTGAATAAACCGTACATCAGAACGGGTACCATCTACAGCGAAATTTACCGCATCGATGTTGGATTGGTACAGAGACAATAACGTTGTTTTTGACCCAAAAACCGCCAACCCCCCAAATTCACCAGAGATTCGTCCGGTGGAAAGATTTTGCGCCACAATGAAGGCCAAAGTTCTAAAATCGGCCAAAGTGATTAAGAACGATCTGGAGTTGAAGAAAAAATGGATAAAAGTGACCAAAAAGGTCGGCTCCACCATTGCACAAAATGTAATGAGGGGTCTTAAGGGAAAGGTGCGGGCCTTCAGCGATAGAAAGGAAATTGAGTAAAGTAAGTATGTCGAAATATAATCTATATGTATTAATTCATTCAATCAAAGTTCCAAGAAAATCCGACTTAAAATAAATTTTTGGCGTACACTTTTGTCAGGTGCATTTTTTTCGAGTACAGGCCTTATCATGACCTATTTTCTCGCTACAATGAAATCATGAATAAATCGGGTCAAAACCATGAGTTGAAATCCTGATACTGAACACGTTATTCATGAATCTGGCCAATCTACTTTATCGACTCTGAATGTAAACAAAAAAATAAATTCATCGATAGGATTCGAACCTAGTGAGGATGTGGAGAGCTATAATAGTTATTTTTGAAAAGACTCTTGACTAATGAAGCTGTTTGCACAACTTCAGATTAGAGGCAAAACAACGCTTCCTAAGTTCATGACCGCATCTGCCATTTCGATAAAGAAACCATGAATAAGAGTCATGAATTTATAAAATAAGGTGATAGTTCGCTTCATGATTTTTAATTCATGAAAACAGAAACGGACTTGTTACCGTGTTAGTACAATGGTATACATGCCCATGATCCATAAATTATTGAAGATGATACATAAACTAATTAAATCAGTCACCAATACACTCAGTAGCAAAAAAAAAGCCGAGCAAAATTTTGTTAGCAAAAAACTCCATGTTTAACCTCCTGTAACTTTGTCAATTATCCATATTCTAAGCTGAAAATTTAACCTCGGCTTTTTTTTTGCACCGATATTTCAGCAAGGTCAGTATCGGGTGAAAAAGGGAAATGCTCATGTTGGTGCGTCAACTTTGACGCCAGCTGTAGTCCAAACCACTTGATGGAAATAGTTCAAATTTTGTCCACATTGTTTTCTGTACTTTTATAAGCTATGGAGAAATTTGTAATATGCTACCTAAATTTTTCACAGAAATACGGATTTTTGAAATTGCTATGTCCAAAAATGACTGTTTTCACATATTTTTTGATAACTCCAAATTCATAAATTTGATCAACATGAAATTTTGTACATTTTGTATAATGTTGTCAAATTTTCAGCCAAACATATTGATAATTGACAAATTTACAGGAGGTTGAACAACGCGGTTTTTGGAAGCAACATTTTCCTCGGCTTTTTTTTTGCTACTGAGTGTAGATTCAAAAAACGATCAATAATGAACTAACATAACAAATCAACTTTGTTCACTTTAAGGTATAGGTATGGTCCATAAATTATGCCTGCGTTTTTCGAGTTTTATGCACATTTTTTTTTTAATTTTTGCATCGCCATCCAGATTAAGTGATATGCCCGTTAGACTCATGCAAATTTTGAAATGTACGCTCCCCTATGCTTAAACGATTTTGAGCACAATTTGATTAGAAATAACCATTGCGCACGCTATTTTCAGTTTACATAGAAATAATGAGTAGTATGGAGAAAGTAAACTTTTCGTTCACTGTCTACTAAGCTTTGCCTTAATCCCTCTGACAAAAAGTTAAATAGTTATTCTTATAGAAAGTTTGCTCAGCTACAATTCTGTCGAACATTATTTTTCAGTAAAGCTTCAAATAAGAATGTTCTTAATCAGTTTATAAGAGATTTATAATCCTTTGGCTTGGTCAAACAAGTGCTCAGTCAGAAACACTATACACGTTTTTTTTACACGGATTCTGAAGTTAACGCGTTTTTTTGCACTTTTTTTCTAATCCGTGTTATTCCGGAATTTCAAGACCCATGAAAAAAAAAAACTGCGATAATATGCTAAGTCTTCTGCAATGAGAAACATTCAGAAAATTTTGTGAACAGTGGAATGGATAGCTCAACAAGATCCAAGAGGCGTGCGAGGGCCCCAGGGCCAGAACACAAAATAGGGCCGGAGTGAATGTGTGTGGGCGTAAATGGGATAATACAGCTACATTCATGACCGTATATCACGAGACCCCTAATATCTGGAAATTTGTTCAGAAGGTCAAGGGATCCATCAAGAGATGGATCGCTTTATTCGAAGTATTGCCGCTACGTGGCGCTAGTGACCATGCAAAATTGAGCATTTTCAAATTGATCTATTTCGCGATTCTGATAAGATGGAAAGTTCGAGTCTTCAGCAAAGTTGTCCAGAACGCCAAGGGCAGGTGGTCCCTTTTCCTTTGAACCCTTTTCCTTTGGAATTCCTCCGCTACGTGATGCTACTATGCATGCAAAATTGAGCATTTTCAAGTTGTTCTATTTCGTGATTCTGATAAGATGAAAAGTTCTATTCGTTGGGAGAGTTGTTCGGAAGGTCCAAGGGTACTCAACAGATGGTCCATTTTATTCACATTTTTTTACACGGTTTTTACGTTTGTATCCCTCGTGTATGCAATTTGCCATAGTAGCCATGATTTTTCGTGCTGTACTTCAATCGCTAGAAATACCAATGTTATCTGATGAGCAGTTTATTGAGCTTAGGTAAGTTGCATGATCAACAACTTCCATTCCTTACATTTATTCTAAAAGTGTTGTTCTGCAAAGGATCTATTTTTAAAGCGGCATGCTTTGAACTCAGATTGTTGAAGAAATATTATAGGCAGATGCAATCACAAATATGATGTTTAATACTCGTTCTAATGTAAAGCTGTCTGTGCACAGTCACGTTCAATCTAAATGAGATGAAATTTTGGAGGGCTCACACCTGGACCCTGTTTGAAATCGCTCAAACAAAGGTGTGCGAAAATTTTTGCAATTTGCATCAGTCTTATGCTCGTTTCTTTAGGCGGTTCAACGTTTGCTGTCGAAAATGGATTGCATTGGAATAATAAGGTTTTGCGGAGCCATTCCGAGGATTGAAGAACTAAGGCGGCAGAAAACGGCCGGCGATTCCGATATCCAAAAGGTTAGCATAGCGTCTCTCCAAGCAAACGACTGATTCAAGCATTTTCCGGGTATGGTTAGGTTCAACGAGCGATAGTGAGTTGGTAGGTAAACGTCTGCTCGGTATAGTTTCATAAAACAAATTTTGAAATAAAAAAGGATTGATTAATTTTTAAATTAAGCCTGCAGTTCTCTTCGCGTACGAAAACTCTATACCAATTTTTTTGGTAAACATGTGTTGCAGTCCAAAAGAAAACTGAGATTGTAAAGTAAGTAAGCTATCTGAATACTAGCAAAATTGTCATGCAAAATTGAAAATGGACGTCTCAAAAAATCTGAGTAGCAGTAGCGCGGCTAAGGATCAATTTCTCTATATCCAAGGTCAAAATTTAAAAAAATATCAACCGGAATTGGAGAAACTCCAACACAATGTATGGATCATGCCTATGGGTAATCCGTACAATTTTATCGATCATTCCATAGATGCATAACGGTACATTTTTGACATTTAATTGCTAAATTTTGTATAAAGTACATTGATGAATTTTATGGATCATTTTAATTTTAAAATGGATTTTCATCAAAGCCTTATTGGGTTGAAATACGTTTTTCATGGAGCGGCTTTAAATTTTTTATGCATAATTTCTTCAATTTTAATGGTGCAAACTTAGGACTGCCAGTTCTTAACGGTTTGAAAGTGTAGACAAAAACTTAGTGGTGGGTTATATTAGGAATATAACTGCAAGGTTCACGTAGGACCGCATTGGTTTATAGTAATAATAGTATCATATAATTTATACGTATAATTACACATATGGTTGGTTGAAATAGTTCTATAATTTTGTTTTGGACCCTTCCATTCGTATGAACTTTGCTCATACTGCACTTTCGTGATCCTCATCTTTATGGGCCATGCTATTCAACGCTAGTATATTCCCTTTCAGGACGGACCATATATTGATGATTAACTCCAAATTTCCTTATAAAGTTATAATTTTTGGGGTGAAATTCAGACTTGCACTAGTGTGCGGGTCCGGCACTTAGGCGGCCGATGCTCAAGAAATTTTTGTTTTGATCTTTGTAGTTGTTCTTTATAGGAAAATATAGGACCAGTACTTTTTTATTTTACGATAAGGGTGTTCCTTTTGTATGCTAGGATTTTTTTTTGTTTTATTTTTTTTTATTTTCCGTCAGCCTATTTCCTCACATGGTGACAATACAATCACTGACGCCAGGGAGACGACTCCACCTCCCGGACCCTACCTGACGACTCATGACTATGAACCGGGACCAACGGCTTTACTTCCCTTCCGAAGGAAGACGTGACCAAGATTTTTTCGCCTCAGAAAAACCACCGACGTCGACTGGGATTGAACCCAGACCCACTGGGGTGCCAGTAGCAGTCACGCTTACCACTACACCACCGACGCCGGCCATGTATGCTAGGATGGTCTAAAAGTTCTGATTTTTTGCCCTTTTGTAACTTGCATAGATAAGATGAGATTCGATTCGATTAGATAAGATTAGATTTTATAATTTGCATAGCTTTGCAACAACTTGTATCGAAAAGAGAAAAGGTCTTCAACAAAGTTTCATAGGAAGCCATACGGAGATGAACCAATAAGAGGCAGTCCATAAACCACTTATACTTTAGGGGGAGGGGGAGGTGTCTGACCAAATTCTACGCTCCATACAAAGTTTCACAATTTTATATGGTCCAAAGCTTAGAAGGGGGAGTCCGATATTTTCATATTTTCTGATCTATCTGGATTCGCGCAAGTAAGTTACATTGTACATTTTTTCAATCACTAGCATCTCAGAATCCTCACAAAATAATATATCTGATAGGGATTCAAACGCTCATTTGTTTAAAAAAAGTATAGAATATTACTTGCTCATTAGCTTAATCAGAAGCTCTTGATATTTACATAAATCATGCTGAAGATACAACTCTTCCTAATATAGGGCCTTTTATAACTCACGTGGTCTTTTAGAGAGGAAGAAGAGGTGCGGGTCTGGCGAATGACATGGTCCATACAAATTTTGCCAGTTATCCATACAAAATAGGCTACAGGGGGGAAAGATGTAGAAGCTCAGAAAAAAAAGGAAGGCCCTTTGAAAAGTATACTAAAATACGTGAGCTCCAAAATGCTCCTCGAAAGATACACTTCAAAAGGTTCCATTTGCAAAAGAGTGGCTTTCTTTGTTTACTTTCTCTATTGTTAATAACTGTCTTCTAACTTTATCTGACAAATTAATGAAGGACGTCCATAAATTACGTCACACTTTCCAGGTGAGGAGATTGGGGTTTGGAAACTGTGATGATCCATGTTAAAATTTCGGAAATCCCACACTAAGTGTGTGACGAAAGAAAAAAAAATGTTAATTTTTGCGCGACATAATTCATTTGGTAATGTTTTTATTTTTGCAACTGATCAACCGCTGGGACCATTTATTAGCCTTGTAGACTCGTTTTTCAGAAATTTCAGACTCTTTCTTCCCTTGTAGAGACAAGATTTGGCAAAGTCATATTGAAAGTAGCTATTGACGAGAACCACCCTTCATTCCTATTAAAGTCTACGTAAGTTATGAACAGACCCCTGAATTCAGTACTACCACATTGGCCAGATGTGATTCCAATAATATCGAAGTAGATATACATTTCCAAGTCTAATGGACGATCTTCGGCATGTTGATCAAAAAAAGAGTAACCCTTATACTATTGATTAGTAGTTGTGCATACATAGAGAAAACGAATAACAACAAAAATACGATGGATAAAACTTTTTTTGTGTTTTACGAGGTATGTTAACCTAATGTTTAACTAATAATTGAGACTTTCATCACTATAAACAAAAACCAATGCATGATTATGAAAATATAAGTAATAATTAAATAATAAACATCAAGTTTGTTTGAAAAACAAAGATATTGTGGCAGAATAAAACATTTAAAGTTACTTTAGTCAACCCTACCAATTGTGTGAAAATGATTTCATAGAAGACGCATGGCATGTTTTCAGTGGCTCGAAATTTCATCATTGCATTGGGTAGACATGTTGCATGCTATATACCAGCGTTGATAGCATAGCCTTGAACTAAGAAAGGCACGAATATACAGTACGAAGCAAAATTCTAAATATGGGACGGGCCTCAGCTACAAAATCAGACATCGGCAAGAAAGCAAAATAATTTTGCAGCTGAAGAGTGTGGCTATTTCTCTTTTGATCATGGCATGAAACTAAATAAAATTAAATAAAAAAACACAAGTCACCCGTTTCTGATGACCCGGATAGGGAAAAACATATTTTCAACCTGTTAATACGGAGATATGTATGGGAGCAAAAGTAGGTATTTCATGAGTAAAAAATTGAACTACATATACTAATAGCACTTGATTATTTCAATGCTAAAAAAATTGGTTTTTCTGATCCAATGGTGTATAAATTAGTCATTGTGTTCTGTTGAACGAGAGTTATAATTGTTCAAAAACCTTTTACTTTTACGTACCTCTCACATTTTTCAAAACTTGCGGGTAAAATGTCACCCGGTATAGAAAGAGAAACGTAGTCTTACGTTAAATTAGGGCGATATTTTTCTCATTCTGTCTATCTTTCACGTCCGCTTGTACTGTACCTAACAACGATTTCTAGCTTGCGGGTCTCAATACGTCACGCAGACTATTTTTGCGAAAAATATACATTGACCACTGGTAATACAAAAACAGCAGCATCTTTTCGTGCGTTTGATTTGTTTGAAGAAAATTCGAGCATAACGTTATGGATCACTGCATGCAAATTAAAGCTTATTATTCAGTTAATCATATGAAGATAATCAGTGAAGTGTTGGCAAGTTATACTGAGTTCGAGGATGAACAAATTGTTGCCGAGAATAGGCAACATTTCCGAAAACCTACACTTCCAATGAACGATTAATTATGCCATTTCACGGAACTTTTGGAAACACTTTGTCATGTTAATAAATTTATGATAATTCATATATTTTCTAACAACCAACCAATCCATTTGGCACTCGTTCCTTGGATTCTCAGTTGTACTCATCGTAACTGTTAGCGATGAATCCAGACACAAGAAAAAAAAAAACGCCGCACAGAACGTAAATCATTGCTTGAATGCAAACCGGTATTCCATTCCGAGGCAAGAACTTCGTACAACAACATGGAATCAGAAAGTAGGTATTACGGAGTCGTTCGAGCAGAAAGTGACATTTACGAGCCACTGCCAAGTCGACTCAGCAAACATCCGATTTCACGTTAACTAACCATACCCTCGGAAGAGCATCATGCCTTAAGGGCGGATGACGAGAATATTCTCGCATCTGCCCCGGATCGTAGTGCAAACAAGCATTTCGAAACTCGAACTCTTCTAGGAGAAACATAATAAACAAGCAGAAGCACACAGTTAATAGGATGTGTCCTGAGGTTTAACAGCCGGCATCCCCGTCTCATAACATACCCACACTGATTCGGATTTCAATCCGGCTGGGTTTTACAGCGAAGGAACGATTATCGAATGGAACAAAAGATAATCGGTTTTACTGACTGGTGACGACTGTAGCAAGTCCTACTTTTCGGACCAACCAATTCATCCGACGGCCGACCGCAAACAACAAATGATCAAAAGGCTCGCTCTCTGACCGTAAAAAATAGTCACCGGAGTCAACCGGCAGGTGTCGCCCCTCCAGTAGCCACAAAACGGAAAGAAAACAACTTGCTTCTGTTCCGCCTCCTCGAGGTTCAGATTCACAGTCGTTTGTACAGCATTCCGTTTGTATGTTCCTACTTTTTGGTGGTGGCGGCCGGCCAGAAAAACCACGTCACGTCCTGCAAAGCGCAGACAACCGGAAAGCAAAGTGTTTTTCAGCACTTTCCATCGTCGTTGGCGGTGTGAGCGCTGAGCACGCTTTCGCACTCACACTTTTGTGCGGTGGTGGCGATTCGGAGACAAAGGGATAACATGGATTATAGCCCTGCTTCTGGAAATGGCTGGAGGCACGACAGCACCCTGTTAATATTGAAGGACACAGAAGAACACCACACCTCGAAATTAAGCGGGATTAAGTGGATTGTTAGAGCAAGGATTTCGAGAAGGTGGGAAATGAGAATGGAAAGGAAGTTCCATCGGAAAGTTTGCTCGGTGAGTTGGAGGCTTGACGGGGTTTTAAGACAAATGATTGCACAACAAATGCTAGAACTCATTTCGGGTCAAAGTGAATCAAACTTGCATGAAGTTTGTTGAGGCGATCTGTTAAATGAAAATTGGATTAATACACCACAAAAACAGGACGTTGCTTGGATTGAAAGTTGAACCATTAATTTATTTAAAAATATGTTTGACAAAATGAGAAATAACATTTCATGGAAAATTTAAAACATATTCTGAATCTACATAATAAAATGGAATGGATATGAATAGAGGAGCTAAGCTTCATTTCTAATGTTGCATCAGGTCGCAGTAACTCTGCATTTTGTAGAAAAATGCATTTTTTTTCCAGAACTGAGAGAACGTTTTGCCCTTTTAAGACAGCTTATCGTATGATCCTTCAAGCATTCTACACTGAAAATTCGATCAGTTTCAGTATAGGTATTTTTAAAAGTTTGCTCTCAAAAAAATTCTCATTCCATTTAAAGTGCCTTTCCGCTCAAATCGTAGCACCGAAACAAGCACGAATAAACTGTAAACAACACAACAAACCATGTAGCGCAACAAAAAATCGAATGTACCTACCCTTCTCACTGTGTATGCTAACCGGGAGTCAACTTTATTTATTTCGTTCCATGCAGCAGGGCAGTAGTATTTTGTCTAGTTGAACTTTTCCTTGCTGCCCGCCACGGGAGCCAAGGCTACTAGATATAACACGGGTAAGTGAATCAGAGGGAAGGCGAACCCGAAAGTACAAAGTGAAACTTTTGCTGGCTTCCTCCCGGGTTTTGAGTTTTGCTCCGCTGGCGTGAGGGGCGTAGGAATACAAAAAATAGGACAAACAGACTCCGGAAGAAAGCATCACCCATCGTGAGCTGTGCAGTGACAATAAAAGTTGAATTAAATATTTACCCATAACATTTAGGTGCACTTTAATTACACTTGTTGGCACGGCTTTCAGGCGCGTTGTTTGTGTTTGCCATTTGTCGCTTTAGCACTTCTGGAGCGCTTCGGTTGTAATTTGTTTGAAAAAAATGAAGGAGTTTTCCATTTTTTGTTTTCCAATTTTTTAAATCGCATTGCTTCTTGATTTTTTTTTCCATGGGTTGTTTTCTATTTCAGGGTATTTACAAAATTATCACCTTGAAACTTTTTGGAAACTACGTGGGCTGGTCTGGTGAAAAATCGAGAAGCATTGTAATGGTCATAGATAAAACTCGATACAACATCATCGCATGGTTTTTCAGTTCTCTGTTATTCGAGATTTACGAATGTATATTTAAAATATATGCACGTGAGATTCATATTTTCGTTATAAATTGGCCTTAGCTCGCACTCTAAAGACTGTCCCAGAAAATATGGAGGCAGTCAAAAATCGCTGCGATTTCACAATAATAGGTATCCAGTTCTTTTTTATGGCTGCATCCTGTTGTTTACCTTTAGCACTTGTGTAGTGGTTTAATCGATTGCACTTTGAGTGGAACAACGTCAAAATATTATGCACAAATGGAGTACAGAATACGGTATGTCATTGAAAAAGTTGGCAAAAATGGAAAAGGTAAGTCGAAAACCGTGCGAACAGCGATCAGGAAGTACAACCCCCGTTTAAATAAATGAATAATGAAGGCATTTCATCACAAGAAGGAGGTTTTAAAGCGGGATGTGGCCAAAAACGTTGGCACTTCGAAGTCCAATGTTCATCGTGACAAAGAAAGTTTGATTCTTCGGACCTATAAGAACCGAAACAGGGACGGAAACAACAAGCATCAATCAGGCCCAGTATGCGAAAATTGTACGATACGATACTTGCTGGGAATCCGTACTGTATAATCGTGGATGACAGTTGTTTTCTGGTCAGATCTTGCGTCTTGCCAGTACACGAAATCATCGATTTAATGGTATACCACCAAGAATGTTTTATTCGTTCCAAAGGACATGAACTCGTTAATTCGACCAATTCAAAAATTTTTAGGTAATGACGAAGTTACATCTTAGGAAACAGATAAACACCCTGGGCAGCAGATACCATTCAACAGTAAAGAAAATGATTGAAAAAAGTGTCAGAACTTGTCGCTAAGAAGTCAGAACTTGTCACTAGATTGCAAAAATTGAGAACACTAACCTGATGTACTACTCTACACCGTGTCCACAGTTCGGGTTTAACTTCGAGTAACTCGTTTAGTTGTAGCTCCTAAGCTGTCGGCCTTTTTTTGCGTTACGGTATCGTGTTGAAGACTATCTCACTGGTGAGAGATGGGAGATGACGGAGATTCAGGTGGTGGAGTCATCTTGGGCCTGTGGGTCTAGGTTCAATGGCTTGAACTTAGACCAACCGGAATTGGATTGGACACAGAGACAAACGAGAGGAAAAGAACCAAGGTACAAAGGGAAGCAAAAGGACAGCAGTTCGTGAAACAAATCGAGAGCACCAGTTTACAAAACATTTGAGGGTAGAGCCAACACCTGCCCACAATGGACACCGATATCTAATTTTGAAACGCACAGACGAGAGAACGACAATGACCACTGTCTCACGGTTCTTCATCAGAAAGGCAATGGACTGCATCACTCCAAATGTTACAATAACCAGGACAAAAGATGGAGGATTGTTATTGAAAACCGTAGAACAAACATGCAGGCACTCAAGTTACTGAAGCAAAAAGTGCTAGGTGAAACAATTAACATCGAAATAGTTGAACACCCGACACTGAACACAACACGTCGAACCATATTTTGTCCAGATCTCAAAATGCATACTGATGAGGAAATAACTGAGGAGCTGAAAGATTCACACGTCGTTAATGTGAAACGAATCAGGCGTCGAAAGGGCCAGGATTTTGAGGACCCAGGGCGTTCATTTTAACGTTCAATCTGTGGATTCTCCCAAGTTCCATCGATGCCAGTATTCCATATCTGCAAGGTTCGACAATACATCCCAGCCCACTGCGATGCATGAATTGTCTGAAATTCGGTCATAAGAGGATGCCTGCAGAGGTAACCAGATTTGTGCCAACTGTGCCAACCTGTACCGATTGCCAGCAGGGAGCCAAATGTGTTGTTTGAGTAGAGACCACCATGCCCTATCAAAGGATTGTCCAGTTTTCATCGACGAGTTCGAGATTCAACGTGTGAGGGTAACCGAAAAGATCACCTATCGTGAAGCGAGACAGAAGAGAAGATTACAAGCACCAGACCCAAATCCTCCCCGACTGAGACAATTGTTCTCTAGTCAACTCAAAATCCAAAACCATAACAATAATGAAGAGCAACAATGGAACCCCGTTAGAAACAATAGTACCAGGAATAACGAAGATAACCCTCAAGACCATCAACAAAACCAATCATGCCAGATAAGTAAAACAACAGACAGTAACACTCAGATGAACACAACGATGTCCTACACCAACATAAATGCAACAGGAAACTCATCAGGAAAACAAGATATTCACGAACAGTATACAGATATCCAAAATGAACAAACAAAGTCACAATCTAGTTTGATAAACGAAGGTACCACTAATACGACTACTAACAACAATTATGGAATAGAAATGAATACAGTTGACTCTAACATCACTAACACAATTGCAGAAATTGAAAACCTAAACTCCTTATCACAAGCAATTTCAAGATCGATTTTGATTGAAGAAATTGATGTTGATAACATACAGATATAAATAATTACATCTCTTGGCATACTCTAAATACGAACTATGGATAATTGCATATTACAGTGGAATAATATTGGATTTTATAAAAAATTTAATGAGCTAAAGTTGATTATAAATGACATCAATCCGTTTGCTATTTGCATCCAAAGTCATTTCAATCACTCTAGGAGACCCAAGCTTAAGAATTATTCAATTTTCTTTAAACTTGACCAATCTCACATGCAAGCATCAGGAGGGTAGCTATATGCGTGAAAAACGGATTCCATGCTGAAGGTTAGATCTCAACACTGACCTTCAAGTTGTAGCAGTCAAAATGCGTTTTCCGCTTGAATTTACACTCGTTTCATTGTATTTACCTCCGGATCAACAGGTTCAAAGAGCCGACTTGGACTATCTCATTCGACAAATACCTACCCCATTTCTGGTAACCACCGACTAGCAACGTCCACAATATACTGTGGGGCAGCAGGCAAAATGATTCATGCGGAAAATTGCTCGAATCAGTTATTTATGATTGGAATTTGAACATCTTCAATGATGGTTCATGTACCCATTTCAGCGTAGGAAACAATGGCTACTCAGCCATTGATATCTCATTCGGCTCCTCGTGCTTGTCGAACCAGTTTAGCTGAAACGTTCACACCGACTTATGCTCGAGTGACCATTTCCCAATTATAATGTCTCCGCTTTCAAGAATATTAAATACCACTAGACGTCCTCGTTGGATAACGATCAGCTGATTGGAATCAATTTCAAAATATCGTAACTCTTAATTTGGATGATAAACACGCAACGAACCCCTTAATCCAAGTTGATCATTTTACATCAGAGCGTATTAAACGCAGCAAAACAATCAATTCCTCAGACATCGAGTATAGTAAAAAAATGTAAACCTCCCTGGTGGTGTAACGAAGTGTATGAATGTATCAAGACGCGAAACAAAGCTCTTAGAAGTATTGAACCAAAAAATGGATCAGGAATCTGAAAAAAATATATAAAATCGCGAAAGCTGTAGCGCGGCGGACTATACGACACCATCAGCGAACCTCATGGTAGAATTATGTTTCAACAGTTCGTAATTCAACACCACTCAAAAGAAGTTTTGTCTAAAGTACAAAAAGTTTCAGGAAAAACTAATTTCCAAGGAATTACAAGCCTTAAGATTGACTCTCAATTGGTTCCACTCACCTGAAGCAATTACTGAAGAATTAGGTAAAACGTTTTCATTAGCTACAAGTTCTTTGTCATATTCTCCTCATTTTTTATACTCAGTGACGCAGGTATGATGTCTTTGACCTTCAGAAGAGACGCTCAAACATTGACATATGGAATCAAATGTATTGCATTATCCTCTCATCCTTTGAATAAGAAGCTATCTGCTGTTAATAGTCTGGCTTCATCTAAAAGGTCTAAATCATTGGTACAGCGATTCAAAACTTTATGTTCTAAAAACAGCATAGAAACAAAAATATCTACAATCGTGGATTCCACCAAAAGCCTCCGTGGAGTCTTGGAGAAGTGGAAGTTGATACATCGATGAGTAGAACCTCTAAAACTACTGCCATCTCTACACTGCATCAAAGGAATTCTTAATCCGCTCTTTTGAATATGATGATTTTTATTTTATGTATACAGATGGTTCGAAGCTGATCCGATAACGTCGGATGTGCTGTATTTAGTACACAGCACCAAAAACAGACGCGACTGTCGAACCAAACATCAATTTTCTCAGCTGAACTAATCGCTATCATAAATACAAAGGAATATGCTATCGAAGATGATCTACACTATAAATTCCTAATCATATCAGATTCTATGAGCGCACTTAAAGCGATACAAGATCCTCTCTCGGAAAATGCATTGGTACACGAAGCTCATTATAAATTGCTGCACATCAAACAAAAACATAAAATTATTAAACTTCTTTGGGTTTCAAGCCACATGCGGATACCTAGGAATGAAATCTTCGATAAACTGGCTAAGGAGGCGACAAACATTCCCTTAACGGAAACAAAAACTACACATAACGTTCAAATAACCGCGTCTAAATACGCCGTTAGATGTAAATGGCAACAATTCTGGGAAAACATTGAAAACAATAAATTACGGTCAATTAAAACAACCATATCACAATTGAATACTTCCAACTGCCTAAAGAGGAAAAGACTCTGTTATTATTACGAGACTCAGAATTGGGCATACAAAAATGATCCATGAATATATATTTAAGAGTGTGGATCCTCCAGAGTGCACAGAGTGTAAATACAACTTACTGTAGATCATATAATTAACTATTGTCCCAAATATGCAAATCTCCGTGTTAAGTATAAAATTAACAGCCAGAGTATGAAAGATGATTCCATCAAGATAAATAATTTATTTAAGTTTTTAAAGGAATCTAACATATATAATGAAATTTGAACATGTATTTCACTTAGTAGGATTTATGTTTAAAGGTTTTCCTTCCATAAAATGTACTTATGTATTGTATTATTATTAGATGATCTAGATGCACATAGCCGTAAACGTGCTCTACATCATAAATAAACTATTAATTAATTAATTACACCGTGTCCATTATATTTTCATACATTTTTTCCTTGCATTGGTGTCGTGCAACTACTCAATATGCTTCACGTATGTGTTGGTGTAGTTTTGCACTATGTTTATACAAACGCTTTTAGGTTATATCCGATTGTTTTCAGTCGGTGTTTATCGTTTACCAGCGCTGAAGGACTTTCGTGCTGTAGTGATAAAAAAGTTTTTGAAAGGTGAGCGCCGGGCCCTATTTTCAAAAATTTGAAAAACCGCGGAAAAAGTCGGATTTTGTGTACCGAACCATCCGAAGGTACCGTGACACCTGCTCGTTGGATGACCGGAAGAGATCCGATCGTACTCGTACGGTGTGGACTGCACTAGTTGTTAGAGTAGTCAGTGATGGTTTGGAGAGGAATTTGCAAGCGAGGCAAATTACCACTGGTTTCATCGAAAAAGGCGTTAAAGTGAATGCCGTATGTTATAAAACGGAAGTTTTTGGAGAACCTTGTCAAGCCATATGTACAAGAGTTGTTTGGAGATGGTCACTATGTGTTTCAGCAGGACGGAACGCCATCACATACTGCAAATCTCGTTCCAGGGCTGGTGCGCCGAGAAAATGACCGACTTTTTGGACAAGAATGAATGGCCTCCCAGATCACCAGATCTGAATCCCTTGGATTATTTCGTATGGTCATACATGCTGGCGAAGGTAAATGACCACAAGGCGTCTAATATGAACCAATTTAAAACCGTAATCAAACGAATTTGGGACGAAATGCCGATGGAATTCGGTGTTTGCCGCCTGTGACGTCTGGAGCTGGTCAAGAAGGTTAAAGGCGGTGATATTCCAAAACATATGCTGTAGTTGATCAGTATTATATTGCAATATAATGGGTAAAGTGATCACTAAAATCTGGATTATTGATTTGAAATAAATTGAGTTTTATTTTGTATGAGAATATATTGGACACGGTGTAAATAATTCTATGATGTTTTGCTTTGCTTTTTCAACACCTGTACGGGAGCGGAGTTGTCACCGTGGGCGCTCCACTTGAGCCCATTCTATTTTGGCTACGATAAATTTGTTCTGATTGGGATAGGGATGCA